>JASAND010018886.1:0-13153 GCA_030248195.1 Trissonchulus latispiculum
TGTCCATTCAAAACGTCTAAAGTCAAAACGTTTAACGTTCATAACGTCTACCGACGAAACGTCTACTGACAAAACGTCTAGTTTTCTAAACTTGTGTCACACGTTCAAAACGTCTAAAATTATTTTTAAAGAAAGCAAATCAGGTTTAGTGTTATTTTGAAGTAATGTATTTAAAAATCACATTAAATTAAGCTCTAACTTCGGAGTTCAGGAAGTTTTGTCGGTTCGTTTCAGTTTAATACATGGCAAGTCTGGGGCTATGAAGGATGCTTAATTAGTTCGTCGACACTTAGGGTGTGTCTTGGGTCCCGTGGATCAGCCTTACATGGAGCTATTTAAATGGAATTTTCACACTAAGGGCATAAGCAATACAGGATAGAAGATAAGTCACATTAGCTTAAGTATATCAACTTAATCCGTTTTTAATTTCATCTTGGCCAACAAGAACTAATGCTTCTGATTCTTTCCATTGAATAAATACTTTATAAATAAATTTCGTTCTTGTTTTAAAGGAACGTGATTGAGCGTGGTAGCGGACGGTGAAAAAGATCGCGCTGTGTTTATTTCTGCGTACCAATTAGGGATAAATACTAGTTTATTAATTATACGATGACTTTTAGATACTCCTTGTTTGATTTTCCAAATTCCCTGCCTGAGTAATCGGCCTACCCTTCGACTCCTTTCTGCAGCCAATCTTTTTTCCTTTGCCCTTCCGAGGGGTGTAATTATTGACTTCCGCCATCCTAGTCGCTGTTGACTGCGGGCGGACCTCTGTGGCAGACACAAAACAGGTTGCCCTGGGAGCGACAGAAATAACCGTACGTCAGAACTTTAAGGGGGTCAAGTTTTCTATCCTTGACCTTCGCCCCTCCGTCTCTTGCCTATCCTTTAGAACGGACCGCGGAGGGCAGCATTCCATAGGCCTCAATGAGTGCCTGACAAATGCTGAGCATCTTGACAAAAACGTTTACCTCCAGGCTTCTTTCAATTTTACAAAATGCTAAAAATCACTAATTCAAGTGAACTCTGAGCGGTTGAAATCGCGAACTGATTGTAAGAGCAGGGTCTAGTTGAGTGGTAACTTTAGTGTACGTACATCTTGGGTTATACCTCTAGTTCGATCCCTAAAAGGAGACACTTTTCTTCAATTCCTTCAATCCGGATTCCAACCATTCAAATTTAAATTGAATTTGATTCCTCAAGAAAACCAATTTAATAGCATAATCACAAATCTCAGCTCAACCGAGTAAAAGTTGGGCTTCAGCAAACCCAGTTTTAAACAGAAATACAATAAATTCCAATCTCCGTACTTTTGTATGATTCAGCTGCTACTAAGGTCTGAGCTTTACAGCAATTACAATAAATTTAATCTGAAATCCTGCAGATTTTTTCGTCTACGGTCTTAAAAGTTCAAACAAAATAAATGCCACTTTATCACATGCAACTTTTCCGTTTAACAAACGATGATTTCTGCATTTTCTGGCTACTGTTACGTAAAACGATGAGTTTTATCAGTTTTTGTCACGTCAATGTCAATATTTGATCATTAAATACAAATTTGATTAGTGCTTAACTAAACTATTGTATGATATAGTGACTTTTTTATATTTGCTGTAGCTGTTAGAACTTCAATAGTTCAGTGTGAAGTCTTCTCAGTCTAATCAATTTATGCATGATTCTTAACTGTAATTCAATAAGGACCTTTTTAGCAACGTTTCAATCAAATAAAATTAGTTCAAATAGGATTTATAAACTTTAAACAGCTCATTGTTGCTTGCTCCTCTTGTCGTGATTAACGAGTACATAAATATTTGGGATCTTTTGTGCTACCCCCAGCTTTTGACTTTTTTCTGACCAATAACCTTGAAATTTTGTATGGGTTCATACTGGAGACTGGTGAAATCAAAAATTCAAAAATCTTAAAATTTTATAAAATATTTTATTTTTTAAATTTTTACAAATTTTAAATTTTTGTTCGGTAAGGGGGGACCATGGGGAACCGAAAATTGCTTTGAAAAAATTTGTTGAAAACTGGCTAATAGCGGTATTAGGGGTACTGAGCACGAATCTTAAATCCGTTTTTTCGATTCAGCTTTTCGTTAGCTCAGTATAAGCTAATGTTGCAACCTAAGATGTTAGCTTATACTGAGCTACGAAAAGCTGAATCTAAAACGGATTTGAGATTCATGCTCCTGCTCCAGCACCTTCAAAACCCATCTATGCAAGTTTCCAGCAAAATTATTTTTAAAAATTTTTTGGATCCCCTTACTAAACTGAAATTTAAAATTTTCAAGAATTTTTTAAATTTTAAGATTTTTGAGTTTTGAATTCATCAGACTTCACTCCAGTATGTACCCTTACAGGTCAAAAAATCAAAAGTTAGAGCTGGAGGACCAAAAAAGATCCAAATTTTGAATTTTAGAAATCTTTAAAGGAGGAACTGACTCTCTTTGCACGCGCTTGATTAATCTTTAAGGTGGTGATTCCCTTTGGGCACAAATTGTTGGTTGGCGGCGCAAATCAAGATGAAATTCGGCGAAACTTAACGAAATACATTCTTTTAGCGTTCTAACACCCTCCGCACAATCCCGGTTCAAAAATACGAGATTTCCGATCACGGCGGTTTTTCCCAATTTCTGAACGCTTGGCAGCAGCTATACAGTTATGACTATATTCATTTGAAACATCTCGTTGAGCTTCACATTTTTGCTTTTTAAAGCAACTTTCTAGCTTTTCTCTAGCGTGCGATATAGCCGATTTTCTTGTTTTGGCGTCGAAAACTTGTCATTTTTGCAAAAATCAAATAATCTATCATTTCTTGAACTACACAAGCCGGTAAATCAAACTAAGGGCGTCGATCTGAAGGTCTCACAGGGGCAAATTATCCGATAGATGATTGTCTTCCAACAGCTATCCCGTAGGCTGCTACCATGAAAAATGTAGTTTTTGCAAAAATACGACCAATTTTTTTCCAAAGATTGTGGAGCATTCACCATGCAAGTTGGAGGGCTGCTACTTAACAAATGAGTTCTGCACAAATATACCCAGGGACGTTTTTTATTTGCCCCGATTACTGCATTCTAGCTAAAGTAATCGCTTGACATATTTGGAAAAGTAGGCAAAATACAGGTTACGCACATATTTCAGCTTATTTCTCTATAACGAAGAGCGATTTCACAATAAATAAAAAATCGTCCCCAGCTATTTTTTGGTGTTATCGAATGATATAACCGATGTCTCGCGAAAAAATTTACTTGAGTATGCAAAAAATCCGGAAAATTATACTTCTTCTAAAATGTGTCAAAAATATTTTATAATAGCAACATTAGTTTCATGGTATGCATTAAAAAGAGAAAATGTCAAGCTACATTTTGATATAAAAATGGCTTCTTAACTCCAAGTAATGAACGAGTAATAACAGTGCAAACTTTTGTGACCAAAGGGAATCACCACCTTAAGTGACAGAATGAATTATACCTTAATCAGGATATTGGCTAAATCAAGAGTCTACCAAGCAAAACATAACACTGCTATTAATGCTATTAACTATACAGCATAGCCCTGTGGACAAATTCAAAGATTAAACTGTAGAATTTAAAATTTGAATTGCAAGTCCACAGCAACTGTCACGTTTACCCTTATCCTAATGTTAACGACTGACGCCTATAAGTTTTAAAGTTAAAAATACAATTCTTTTGGACATTTTAACATGTTCGCGATAGAAACACTGAACGCTTTTCTTGGGGGGTAATTTCTTCGGTTTTCTTATTTGCAACAATCAAAGAACAGGGTGTGGGTAAAAGCCAGCCCAGCCCCCAGCCCCAGCCTCCAGCCCCGGTAGGTAAAACCCGGCCTCCAGCCTCCACCCCCTTGGGTAAAGTCCAGCCCCGACTGCCAGCCCCACTGGGTAAAACCCGGCCCAACCCCAAGGGTAAAACCCAGCCCCTTTTTCCAGCCCCTTTTTTCCAGCCCCCGTTTTCCAGACCCTGTTTTCCAGCCCCTGTTTTCCAGGCCCCGCTTTCCTGACCACGTTTTCCAGCCCCCGTTTTCCTGACCACGTGTTCCAGCCCCGTTTTCCTGACCACATTTTCCAGCCATTGGGGTAACGTTTTTCCCAGCCAGCAGTATATGTCCAGGTCCATGTATTAATTCCATTAACCTGGGCCAGTTCCTGAGAGCAAGCACAGAAAAGTGGGGTCCTTATTTCCCCGGTTAGCCAAAATGTAAGTTAAAATGTGAAATATTTAACACTCTTGACGGCTATTGGCTCCAGTCCGACAGACTAAACTGTCACAGGCTGGCTGTCCGACCAGTGAAGGCAATTTGAAGAAAGGCAATTATAGTTGAATTTCAGTAGTTTTTAAGGTGGTGGTATCCTTTTGAGCAGTGCTTTTGTGGCGATTTTTTTAAAACGCTATAACTTTCGCAATTTTGGGAGTTGCAAATAGCTTTATACATCGTTTTAAAGCTTATTATCTGTACATTCACATGAGCTTACAGAACTGGCAAAATTAGCAAAAAAGTAGCAGAAAGTTTCTGACATGCTGACATCTAACACGATGAATATAGACCAAAAGTTTTTGAACATCGATTTCTCAAAACTGAAGAATCGGCCAAAAGTTCTTTTTGTGCCACGATATGAAGGACATATGGGCCGAAGGACGCTTTTTTGGATTTGATTCAGCAGGTCTTAACGTTCGAGAAAATCGGACAAATGCACAGTAACACGCAATTTCGCAACTTCGCATTGAGTTTTCTTGCTACTCAATACGTTTTAGCCCAAACCAAGAAAAACGTCCCTCCGCAGAAGTGCGAATTTCGATTCTGCCGAAAATCTCCGGAATCCGTCGAGTACTTTTTGAGAAATCGATGTTCGAAACAAAATAATCGCAGTTTTGCCAAAATGGTTTTTCGGCCAAATCTCTAGCTGAAAGCAATAAACTCCGGCTAATAGGCATTCATAAAATGTGCATTTGGACGGCGTATCGATTGAGTATAACTAAGCCAATTTTGTCCTTAACATGTGGCAGTAATTTTGAAAAAACTGATTTCCTCGAAAATGGCCATTTTTTGACCCTAAAAACAGTTTTTTGCTTATACTGACTCAACCACTGGAGATAGCTCAAAGGTTGTAAGAGGAAAAATGTTCATTTTCCAGTCCTTTTTCCAGCCATACCAACCAATCCCGTGTCTTGTCTACCTACTGGGAGCTTAAGGCCAAAAACCAAAACTTTCCTATCTTTTGGCCTAAAACTACGGGACTGGTCCTAAAATGTTAAAGAACACGGAAATAGGTTCTTTCGTAAGTTTTAGCCCTTTGCGTAAAGGATTAAAGCCGTTGGAGTCAAAAATACCCGAAAGGAAACCAGCACCTTAAGAGGATTGAAAAACAGCCAGTTTAAATTTTAATAGCCATAGGATAACATGGGGGGAATGAGGGGGTGCAGGCTCCCCCAGACCGACAAACTACGGGTAGATCTCCCTAGCGAGAACGAAAAAAGTAGAACCTCTCGTCCAGAAGGGCAAAAAGAGTTATGTTTAAATAGTTGTACCTTTAATGCCGGGTTAGGGTTAGGCTGGGCCTCAGTGCATTCGACAAATGAGATTCAATTTTATCTGATTTACTCTTTTGACTCCCTGGATGAAACTTTATTTCGTTAAATTCAAGGTTCTGCTTCTTTAATGCGGATTAATCTAAATCTAATCCGTTTAATCTTAAAAGAAATAGGCATATGTTAAATGTAACTATCAAAAATAAACAATTGCTCAATCTTATTTAACTTCACAATGTCTAATTACATTTGGCACATAGCTCTTCGAAAATATGTGCATCTAGCAACCTTCGAACAATGCAAACAAGACAAAAGCACTTCTCTGCTATGTAGTGTCATTCACCGACCCTGCGAAGTGAAACCGGCCCAGGCCCACTGTAGACCGCCCGGCCAGTCGAACTAACTGCCTTCACCGGCAGGATTGCCAGCTAGCGACGACAGTTTCGCCGAATTGGAGCCTTAAAATCTTCAAAAGTATCAAATATTTCATATTTTAACTTGTATTTTGGCTAACCAGAAAATTAAGGTACCGGGCACCGGGCGGCCGGGACCCTGGTATTAACTGCTTGCTGTTAGAAACTGGTTCACACGAATGGAATTTATATGAACCGTTTCATGCTGCTGGCTGGGAGAAAACCTCCCTCCCAGCTCCCAGGGGCTGGAAAACGGGGGCTGGGTTTTACCCTTGGGGCTGGAAAATGAGGGCTGGGTTTTACCCTTGGGGCTGGGCTGGACATTACCTAGGAGGACTGGAGGCTGGAGGGCTGGGTTTTACCCATCGGGGCTGGAGGCTGGGGCTGGGGGCTGGGCTGGGTTTTACCAGCACCCAAAGAACATGGAAGTGTGAAAGGTTGAAATCAGGATCTCAAAGATGTGAAGAAAAGTGTTCAGGGCGGGGATCGAACCGCTGAGCTTTGGTTTAAGAAGTAGAACGCTCTACCACTAAGCCACATCCCCAGACGTAGAGAGTAAATTATTACCCTGATTTCAACCTTTCTGGGTTGCTGATATTTAACATACTCCCCTTGCTAATTGAAATTCGGCCTCGAATTTCCAGGAATTGCAGGTCGGGTCCTCAAATCCAAGTACCATGTGGTCTAAGGGCGGCTCCCCGGCTGCCTCCTAACCCGAGGCCATATCATTCTTCATTCTTCTTCAAAGCCGGGAGCCTTTACAAATCAAAGAACCATACAACCATATACAATAACCCTTAGCACCACGAGGACCACAATATACCAAACCATCTATCTTGACCTGCAATTCCGCGATTCCCAGGCATCTTTAAACGACTTCATCTCCTCAGAGCGGTAAGGACACGGCACGGTCGCCAAATGTGAAAGGTTGAAATCAGGATCTGAAAGATGTGAAGAAAAGTGTCCAGGGCGGGGATCGAACCGCCGAGCTTTGGTTTAAGAAGTAGAACGCTCTACCACTAAGCCACATCCCCAGACGTAGAGAGTAGATTATTACCCTGATTTCAACCTTTCTGGGTTGCTGATATTTAACAGAAGAATTAAATCTAGTAGTGTGAAGTGTGACTTCAAGTTGTGAAGTGAGACTAAACGAGACTTTTAGCTGTGAAAAGAGACTGGTTGTGAAAGTAGACACAGCGGCAGAGTCTGCAATAATAAGGGTTAATGATATTGGTATTTAGTAAAAGTATGGTTCTACTAAACCTGGAGATGATTTCGGTGGGATCCCATTCTGGCCTGTTCTGCCTCTAGCATTTATTTTGAACTTATGGCCATATGTAATAAAAATGCTTTTATTATTGTCATAATTGTGGAATTTGCTCAGTAAAACCGTGTTTTGTATCTAAGCAGCCTCACGAGTAGATAGGGAAAGTTAAGGCCGTTTTGAAGCAAAAATCTGCCCAAAGAAAAGAAAAGGGCCAAATTTGGTTTAAAAATGCCAAATTCAGACTTAAGGTCAAAAAATAGAATGAAACGTATCTCGTATGTGATTATTGAACGATCTCTGGTCCTGTTTGCCTCATATTCTGCTCACGATGCCAGGTAATTGCTGTAAATAATTAAGTGTCAATGGTTTGCCGTGGAAATTGTATAGTGATGTCTGCCAAGCCAGAATTGCCCTGAAACCGGTCTTACATTCATTAATTAGGGGTACAA
Source organism: Trissonchulus latispiculum (assembly GCA_030248195.1). NCBI lineage: Eukaryota > Metazoa > Nematoda > Enoplea > Enoplida > Ironidae > Trissonchulus > Trissonchulus latispiculum. Next base: position 7,682 of record JASAND010018886.1, read on the forward strand.
CTGTCTAGGTCATGATCTGTTCCTTGGGCCGTTATAGAGGCCACTGAACAGCCCAGAGTTCCCTATTTTCAACGTATTCAAAGCAAAGGTTAAGAATCGTACACCCTGACCTTCCTATGTGCGGGAGGGCCTCCTCTAGAGGCCTCCCACCCCACCCGTATGGCCAATAGCGCCTTCCTCGCTTTTGTGGAACAGAAACAGAAAAGAAACGTAGAATTTGCGGAAATGCCAAAGTACTGTCAGTCTCTGCGGATTCGAACCAGAAACCTTATTCTGCAGAGCCGTGGGTCGTTATAGAGACCCCCCTCTTCACCCCCGACGCATAATTACTACATCAGTAATTACAAAATAGTAATAATCAATGAATCGTCTTCTAAAACAACAAGAAGTCATTAATTACTACATACGATTACAGTCAATCTTAAACCTCTTTAAAGTTTCTTTCTTCTTCAAACTCTGAAATATAAAAAGTACAAATTAGTTACAAAATGTCCTAACTAATTCTTACGTATTAGTTTTCGTTTTCGTTCCATTTTTAAGGGAGTCTTAACTCCCCTTTTGTTTCCCTTTTTCTTCCCTTTTCTGGGCCTTTTATCTATCCCGACGCCCAGCTGTCTGGAGAGCGAACGGAGCTCCCAGACACCTTACGTGAATGAATTCATTCCTACGTTCATTCACGTAAGGTCCCCACGTGACTACAAAACTAGTCACAGTTGGCCTCTCCAGCACTAGGCTGGAGGAAAGGCCCTGCACTGTCTCAACGTATATGTACAGGTACGTAACTAGTATAGAGGGGAATACCCCCTGAAAGGAAATTAACAAAAGAAAACTAAAATTTAGGTACTTAGGTAGTTTTTAGAAGTAGGTAAGATAAAATTATTAGTTTTGACTTAGGTATAAGTTAATTTTACTTAGGTAGTTAAGTTTAAGGGGAGGTCCCCCCTGGATCTCTCGAAGGGGTCTTTATGTATGTTTTTCTGCGTAATAAAGACCCCTTCTGCTGGCCGCTAAGAGGCCTTGAAGTGGCCGCCAAGAGGCCACGACGAGAAGAGGAGGAACTTTTGTTCCTCCTAGGATTTATGGGTTCATACCCCGTCCTTGCAAATACAGAAGCAAAGACGGAGGTAAAAAGGGGGAACCTTTAATAAAAAGAAGATTTAAAGTTCCCCCCCTTCCCAAAATTAAGGCTAAAAAATAGCCTCCAAAACTTACCTTACCAATTAGCAAAACCTTGCTAATTGGTCCAAAAGTCCAAAATCCGACTTTTTTTCAATCTTTTTCATCTTTCCGTTTCCTATTCCCTTTTGGCCTCTTTATGGGCCCAAACTTGTTTTCGTCTCTGGAAGTGAAACTCCGAGACGTTTGCTTTTCGCATTTGTGGCCATTAGTCTTAAGGGCCCTAAAAATCTCCCAAATCTCGCCACTTGAAGTGTGGCCCGCAAATGTTTGCTTTCCAGATTTATGGCACAGAAGCCATAAATCTAGACTCTTTGGCGGCCCGCGCACGTGGACTACCGTAGGTCACGACTTCGGTAGTCCAATCAAAGGTGATTGCAATGATCGCACCACACGCGCAGCCAATCAGCTACCTGGGGAGCGAAAGACCGCCCCCAGACAGGGTCTCGACTGGAAATTCGAATTTCCAGTCAGTGTCGGTTGAGACTTTAGACAGAGCGGTTGCTCTTCCCCTTTCGTCCGGTTGTTTGCCGGGGGAAATGCTGTCTTGAAGCCGTTATATGGAGGCCTAGACATTAGCATTTCCCCCCTTCCCCCCCTTTCCCCTCTTAGGACGCATTTTCTTTTTCAGGTTGAGCTGGCACCGACACTCTAGGCCAGGTACAAACACCCCTGTGGACCCTTATGCCCTCGAGGCGGTCCACAGGGGGGGCAATTCTGCTGCAAATCCTGGGGACCCTTATGCCCTCGTGGCGGTCCCCAGGACCCGATTTCTGACCCTACCGGGGCCCTAGGGCCCCGATGACAATCTAGCGCACACCTGATAACTGGGCCTAACCACCCCAGTTTTAGCATAATTTGTTGTTTTCGCACATGTGGAGGGTGTGGGCCTTTCGCCCCACCCTCTGGGGTTATGTTGGGTGTGGGTTTTCAGGGTGACTTGCGAGTTCCAAGCCCTCGCAAGTCAACCCCAATTATTTTTCGATTTTAGTCCGAAAACGCGCAATCCTACTCCCAGTTTTTAAAACCAGTTTTCTCCCTAAAATCACCACTTTTCGGTGATCTAAAACTTCAAATTTCGGTCCCCTGTTCAGGTCTTCAAAAGCCCATTTTTGCTGTTTTGCTTATCCCTCACCCCAACTGCGGAAATAGCCCAAAACCCCCAAAATTCGTCAAATATTTGGGACAACCTAGGTTTTGAGGGGAGGACCCTTCCTGTTCCCCCCAAGCCCGGGAAGTTGAATAACTTCCCGGAATTGCCACGCAACAGAATGCCCCGTTTTCCCCACAGCCGGCGGCCAGGCCCGCCGGCCATAATTCTCACCGTGCCAATTAAAATTACTCACTGTTTTATATTTGTGCTCTTTGTAATTCAGCCGGTCAAAAAGATAGGATGGTTCCTAAAACTTGCTGCAAAAACGAATCTTTCACTTATACTTTAAACCAGTTAATTATCAAGGTTTTAAATGGGGAAATCCGGCATTCCCCCTAATTTAAACAGTGTTTTGTAGTTTGTTGTTTTGATAATAATTGCGACAGCAATTATTATCCGACTTTTGGCTTCCGAATCTCTCTCCGAATTTGCACACGCAGAATTCACGCAGCACACGAGCAATCACCTGGGAACGGTCATGACACGGGCCATTTCCGAATTAGAACGCACTTAGGTAGGCATTAATTAGATTAATCAGTCTAGGTAGTAGTACTATGGGAAGTAGCCCCATTTAGGTTTTAAGTTATTTTAATTAACAACTTCCGGGTTCCTCATGTAAATACCTTCGCAGAGAGGGTCTTGAGGCCCCGTGATTAACTTTAATTAACGTTTTGTGATTTGTATGCATGATGGGCACTTCATGTAAACTCCTCCCAGTTGGAGGTCTTGTCGCATGTCCGGAATAACTGGAAGAATGATAATAACTGTATATGTGGGGCTACTCATGTAAATACCTCCAGTTGAGGTCTTGAGACCAGTCCAGTAAAATAATAATTAAAATAACTTAATTAATAATTAGGTAGGTAGTTAATAATTAATAATAATTAGATTAGGTACGTATCCGGGCCAGAAAAAGAGCCCATGTTCGAATCTTGTATAGTTCATAGCCGATAATTGTTTGTAGTCTAGTTTTGATAATTGCCCAGTAGTTCAGATTTAGTAGTTGTTTAGAATTGCTGTTAATCTGTAATTTTGGGACCCCGGAGGCCTGCGTAGGTTATCTTTCTTAAGATGTGGAGCCTCTGCAAGGAATGGGTCCAGCCAGTGATAATTAGGTAGGTTAGTCCGTTTAGGTTCAAATTTACGTAAGCTCATTTGCATATTCTGTCCTAGGGTTAGAATTAGGCTGAATACCGTATAATGTGACCAGGTTCGTAGGGAATAGTGTCCTAACAGTAGCAGACAGTACCAGGCGTAGTTTAATGCTGTGTACCCGTGGATTAGAGGGTAACAGTCCATAGTTCAGTATCCCGTTTCAGTTACAGCCGGTATTGGGCCCTAGGCGTTAGAATTGTCAGTATATGAGTTTCTAGGTAACCGTAGCTAGTTTAAGTTAGTTTAGTTCCATAATAATAGATTCTAGTCAGTTAGGCAGTGTTGAGCAGTGCAGTCTATGTTCTATGTCCAGTCCCTTAGTCCAGTCCAGCCTCATTTGCATATCTGGCCGGAAACACCAGAACGGCCAGGAAAACGTTCAATCTTGTTCGAATGCACACCAAAACATCCAAAATGTCCGAATTCTGTCTGAAAGCAAAGAACAGTTAACAAAACACACACAAAGCACGTTTTGGGTGTCAAAACCCACACTTGGAAGCCTATTAGTCCGGATAATAGTTGCTGGGGTTCTAATCCCCACCACCGCTGTTTCTAATGGGTTTTAACCCATTTGATTCAGGTTGCCGCACGTCTGCTGCCTGAGCCGAATCAGTCTGAGTCAGAAGAAGCTAGTCTGTGGTCCGATTTGGAATCAGTGTTCAGTGCCTTGCTCGTTGTCGCGTGACCGGTCCGTTGTCGTATCTTGCCAGTGTCAGTCAGTAGCGGATCCAGTTGATCCCGAAGTTCCAGTCAGTACCTGTGTCAGGACGGTCCTCGCAGTATCAGCCAGATCAGTTCAGGAATCTGAAGAGGTAGCTACATTTGGTCTACTTTGACGAAGGTAGCTGAGTGGCAAACAGCAGCAGAGACAGTCGGCGTAAAACCTGCGAATCAATCCGGGAACCTAACCAAACCCAGTTTTTGAACTGTTTTGAAATCCATACTAAAACTGCACAAAATGTTCAGTGGAATCCAGTCTGTGATTGTGATCGTTTTCCCGAACGAAGTTCTTGCCTAAATTGAAGTGACATTTGTACTCTGCTTTAATCTATATAATTATATTAGTTGTCAGCCGTCCGACCTTTTCGTACCTCGCCCGACACTCTTCAGCCCGTAACTGTTATTCTTCATTTCAGGAACGGACCTCTCGTCTCTCTAAATTAAGTTGCCTGGGTAGCCGTTACACGGAGGCCCCAGAACTAATCCAAGCCGCCCCTCTGTGAGATCATTCTAATTTACGTTAATTGTTGTGCTAATTGGTGTTGAGTCCCCATCTATTGTTAGAGGGACAGGGCAAGCTAAAGAGGCTACGAAGAAAAGCCTAAGAGTTGAGTTAGTGTATACTAGTTGAGCTAGTCAAGCACATAGGTTACCTATCCGACCCCGTAGTGTAATTGCGTTAGTTGCAGGAAAAGCCCTGGAGACAGTGTGTACCCCAAACCCAAATCTAAACCTAAACCAGTCAAACCTAGCAGGGCAATTCTGGCAGATCATTATAATCTCTGTTCATTGTACCATAACTTTGCATTGAATACCGTATCTGCTGGAATTGATAACAACTACAGTCTGTGCCTTTGTGTCAATAAATTGTGTGACTTTTAGACTCGTCTTCAGCCTACTTTTCAGATCATCGTTCCCTGTCTTATCCGAGCTTGAGGATAAGACTGTATCAATCGGAAAGAGTCGATATAGAGACTATAAACCCCCTGGTGAACCCTCTTCTCAAACGAACTCACGAATCCAAACCCCTACCCGGTCAGCCATTAAGTACGGTCTGTCAGAACACCACTACAGTCTGTACTTCAATCTAAGTGGAGATCTCTGAATCCCCACGCGCTGACCAGTGTTCTAGAGTGCTGATCAGATCTATAGGCCGAAGAAGCCTAGCCTAACCCTAACCGACTACAATCAATCTCACGACCCAAATCAGTCTACTTTCAGAATCAGCGAATAATCAGTGACAGATCTCAGTCACTCTATTACACGGC
>JASAND010018887.1:0-42731 GCA_030248195.1 Trissonchulus latispiculum
CAGCGTTTTTTTTTCAAAATCGGATTTCATCAAATTTTCATCATTTTTATTTTCCGAACGTCATTTTTATTTCTCCAACGTCAAAAACAAATTTTGGCAAAAATACAATTTTGTTTTGATTTCAGGCTATAGTCGTAACTTTGGTTGAATTTTTACCTTGTTGGCGAGTGTTGCTTCATATTTCACATTGTCCCGCGAGTATAACTTACAAATATCTGGTGACTATGTATACTATATCATGACTTTGAGCATTAACAATGACGATGGTACCCCGATACAATTCGGGGGGTCTGGGGGGCGGAGCCCCCCAGAAGTTGAAGCAATTTTTTGCTTTTTAGAAGAAATCGTTCTTCAAATCTTTAATTCTTTTCATATTACAGAAACAATATACCCTTTTGAGGGAAAAATAAGAATTTTGCTGAACTCGCACGACATTTTAAGCTTTTTCTATCCGAAAATCTGGTAAAAAGTTGCAAATATACGTAACGTATATATTCGCGCGCATGAAATTTTGTTGATATCCTTTTTTCTGTTTTTCCTGTTTAAATCGCTACGACGAGGCTGCCCTCAAGATCCATCCCTAGTAGTTTTTAGCATTTGTGCAATAAACGTTCTTAAGCATACGTACTGGTACGTACGTATATACGCTCTCATTCCATTCTAGCCGAGACAATCTGAAGAGAAAGCTTTCAAAGAAAATATTTAGCGAAAATGGTACGAGTAACTTGGATCAAAAATGCAATTGAAGGATGTAGCATGAAGTCTCGTTGTCTATGGCTTTGTACAATATACTGATTGACTATTCAAATATCTTCGAAGCTTAACATAGGTAAATCATAAACACAAAGACAACATAAAGCGGGGGTTTGGGGGCGGCAGCCTCCAAAATCTGAGAAATTTTTTGAAAAATCACTGATAAAACGTAATAGAAACTTTGCATTCTTGTTATAATTGAGTGCTACTTCCACATTTCGGCTTGGTCATTCTTTCGTCATTTTTATTTTGGCGTCGTCAAAACTATTGTTCATTTCTGCAAACGACGCTATTTTTGACCAAAAAAAAGCCTAGGAGGTCAGGTGCTGTGGGGCCTTCCCGCGGGTTGACACCCAGACGGGTGGGGCAGCCATTGTTGAGTACCACCATGTCTTCAGTAGCCAGCCATTCGTCAACCAGATCTCCGAGGTCGTCTGGTTGGTTTCTGTTCTCCCACGTAGGGGAGTGGGCGTTCAGATCTCCCCCGATAATGCTGTTCCGGTCTGAGGGGAGGGCAGCTGGATCGAAATTTTGGGTCCGCTGTTCTTCTGTCTGGCGCTGAATAGGGGGCACGTACACACTGGTCAAGGTGTATTCAGCTCCCTTCAGGTAAATTCTGACCTCCACTGCATCCGTCGACTGGTCAGCTGCAGCAGTCAGGGTTCTCGAGGTCCGCGAATAGGTGATAGTATCCTTGATTAGGATACCGACTCCACCACCCTTCACTCCGCCGCTGCCTCGAGCCTGTCACCTGTGCTGCCATTCTGCGTTGTATCCTTTGAATGATGGCGCCGCGTCTCCCTGCAAGTGGGTTTCTTGCAGCAGCGCAATATCGATGTTCTGGTCCGCCAAGGTTTTCTCGATCCATTCCTTCTTCGCCCTCAGACCCCCAGCGTTCCACTGCCAGATTTTCAGCTGTTTTCTGGCCAGCGGGTCCGGGGCTGGTCGAGGTCTGACTGTGGGATGGATACGCGTCGCAGCTGTACCAGCAGCTGCAGCGCCCTGTGGGGCAGTAGCAGCCAGCAGGGGAATGGGAGGGGCAGCTGGAGAGGGAGGGGTGGCAGGGGGCGGAGGGGGCGGGAGACAATGCGCACACTTCCAGGAATATTGGTCGTAGCCACGGAATGAGGATAGGCCGGAACACGGCCTCAGATGCACCCAGCCGCCACAGGCGGTGCATCGTACACAGTTCTTGGGAGCATTTCGGTTACAGATGGGACACGGCCAGATAGGGCCAGGGTTTCGTTCTACATCGCCGGCGCGCAGCAGCAGGAGACCCCAGTATACCGGCTTACCGGGGTCTCCTGCCAAAAACCCGACTGAAAGGCACCAAGGTGGGTCCAATTGGTCCAAAGGAGGGGCCTCCGGAGCCTTTTGTTGCCCTCTTCCCGGGGGAACCAACCAGGGAATCCCAGGGAGGGTTTCTGCCGCACTACCACGGCAAGGCGCTTCTCCAGGTGCAGACATTCCCACCTCTACTTATTATATACTTATGGACTACAAGTTGTGCTGTTCTCGAGTTCGACTATATTGCACTTCTTTCGAATGAGTGCTTTGTTAGGTTTTACGTACGTAGACATATATTTTGTTTTTTTCTGAGTGGGCGCAATCTTGTGGGGGTATCTCAAGCACACGTAGGGTTTAGTAAATTGAGTTTAATGCAGTATATACATGATGACTTCCTCTCCTGTAACATACGTATATATATGTGTATATATATATATATATATATATATATAGATAGATAGATAGATAGATACTTTCTGTGAATTAATAATTTGAGCAGACAGTCTCCTGTTGTACCTGTACCTCTGCAACTGCATGAATTGTAATGTATATAATTCAAATTCAATTTCCCAATTCTACGAAGCTTGTTGGCGTATCTATATATAGTTTATGGATATTGGCTGATCTCTGTATTTTCTTGTTGTCTATGTCTTATCTTAGTACTATCTGATCCTTGATTTTTCTTTTCTCAGGAACTGGATCTGCATCTGTTCAAGTCGGATGAGCTTGAATCCTTGATCTGTGGAATTGAGTATGTGACTCAGTCTTCCGACACTGAATGCTACTACTGTGAAAATCCTCTCAGTGATGACAGTTATCGGTATGGATTATGGTGTGCCCTATTTGGGAAAGTGGGGGAGGGAGAAGATCCCCAGCAAATCAGACAGGAATAGTAATTATAGATTTTATTACAGCTATAATTTCCACGGCAGCTGGCCAGTCACATACAACAATGTTATGACAAATGCTGGTGTCCTGTAACCGGCAGGATCATGTCTGAGCTAATAGATTGTGACAGTTACGTCAATCGTAGGATAGATTTGGTAGATTTGTCGTATAATGTCCTTGCTCGTTACCCTCAAATTGTATAAATATTATAAGGTTTTTATTGTTTCGTGTCCCCCTTGCAGCTCCAAGGTTTCGTCACCTAGAGACCTACACTTATTAAACTGAGTTTATACCGGCTGCAACTGGGCTTTTTCTAGGCGAAAAAAAGTGGGGGTGGGGAGAGTGGGGGGGGAACCCAAAAGTGGGAGGGAATCCAAAGTGGTCTAAAATCGCTAAAAATGCAGTAAAAATAAACTGTTTTCTACATATACTGCTACAACTATGCTAAAAAGTGCTCAAAAATCGAGTTTGAGTACCAAAATAGACGATTTTTGAGAAAAAATTCCGGCGAAGCCGGAAAATTTTGACCAAAAATCCTTAAAATTTGGCATTTTCTGGGCACCTTATGCTGAGTGGGGGGGAAGCCCAAAAAAGTGGGGGTGGGGCCGAGTGGGGGGGAAGGGGTCGAGTGGGGGGGCGCCCCCCACCCCCCCACCCACTAAAAAAAGCCCAGTGCAATTACTGGCAAGCCACAGCCCAACTTGTGTACGTTGCTGACAACAAGCACTGCCTAGTATTTGATTATTTGATTATTATATTACTATTTTTTATTCTATAGTTAATTATGTTATCTTGTTTTCTGTTCACAGATTTGTTCCCTGGTCTCCGCAGATGAACGGTGGTTGTGGAAGGACCCCCAGTCCCTGCCCCTCTCCTGTGCCGCCCCCTGGATCCCCCTCCGCCCCCTTAACTCACTCTCAAAGGACAATCCCCACTTCCTCATCTTGCTGTGATAATAACAGTGGAGAGGATATGGTAGATTCCCTACCATTTGATCCACCCTCTGTTGCCAATCTTTGCCTCAATAGCAATAGTAGTAGTAATAATACCATTAATGTCCCGAATGGTACCAATTGTGGTGTAGGTGGTGGAAGTAGAACTCTGGCCTATCCCTATCTTGTGGTCAACATTGGCTCTGGTGTCTCCATTATTGCTGTTTATGGGGAGAATGACTTTAAACGGATCTCTGGTACCAGGTATGGATTGGATCAACGAGTTTGGTTCTTTTTCTTAAAGTCTTCTTGGTCATCTAGGCAGAGGGTGCTGATGGTTTGTAGACATTAAAAAACCATTTGAGTAATGTATATACTTATATATATGTACGTACTAGGGATGGACCGGATCCAGACCCGGATCCGGATCCAGTTTGGATCCGGCCGGGTCCGGATCCGGATCTAGTCATCGAAATACATGCAAATTTTTGAATTTTCGTTTTCATTATATTAGAAAGTCGTAATCGTTAGAATGAAAGTAGTCAGCCCGGCTCATTTATATATGCTTGTATTTATCTGCCTATGTATTCAGTATATTTTTGAAACGGCAGTCTATACATGCTCATAAAAATCTTTAAAATTGCTGATCTATTTTACTTGGAACCATGCATAACATTAGTTAACAAAATATCAACGTCTACTGATTCGGGTTCAGTTGAATATTAAGGTACAGGGGGTCCTTATGCGGCAGCCCCCAGTAAAAGCCATACTCTTAGCACGAAAAATCGCTTCTACAAATTAGTTTAGAGCCTGGAGCGTAATTAATTTCCTTTGGTTCGTTAACTGCAAAAAGATTTTTCTGCCGGATCCGGATCTGCAATATCCGGCAGGATCCGGATATCCGGTCGATCCCTAGTACGTATCTACATGTACATGTGAATGGGGACTAAAATAAAAGACAGTGTGTAGCAGAAAAGCTTTGCAATTTGCCACTAGCTCCTGGCATTTTTTAGTGGGAGGGGGGCCCCCACTTTTCGAAACCCCCCCCCCACTTTTTTGGGGTCGCCCAAAAGTGTTGAAAAATTAAGTTTTTGAGGTCAAATTTTCAAAAATTTTCTGAATTTTTAGTTAATTTATGGACTTATAAGTTAATTTTAAGCTTAAAAACAGCGATTTTTTGTGTTTTTACCTAAAAAATGCGAATTTTTCGCTAAAAATTTTGGTATTTTATACCTTGGACTCGCCCCCCCCCACTTCCCCCTCCCTAGGGGGGGTGGCGAAGCCCCTCCCCCAATTTCAAAACCCTAAAAAATGCCAGTAGCTCTACTTGTAGACAACATGTTTGTTAGGGTTGTCTGTCACGTGAGCGTTCTGTAAAGTTTACATAGAAGACGTTTGTACATTGCAAATTTACTTAAAGTTCAACTGTTCTCTGAAATCCTAGCACAGGTGACGTCCCAATGAAATTTCGGAAGCGAAATGTCTGTGGTTTTACCTAGACTCCTGTGTTCTTCGCAAAAGAAATTCGCTTTGTTTTGATCTACACACTGTTTGTTACATTACACTGAGCAATTTGGAAGGTGGTGTATATACATACTTATTTTTAGTATGGTTTTAGCATTGGCGGTGGTACATTTCATGGCCTGTGTTGTCTGCTGACGGGCTGTCAGACTTTTGAGGAAGCCTTGGACCTGGCGGCTCGTGGCAGCAATGCCAATGTGGACAAGTTTGTGCGGGATATCTATGGCGGGGATTATGACAAGTTTGATCTACCTGGCGACATTGTGGCTTCCAGGTGTGTACATATATACGTGATATTCTACGTATTAACATGGAATACATTTTCTCTTCTACGTGTATAGATAATTTTGAAGTTAACTGCATAGCTTTATTTTATAGGCCTACATTGTTAGACAAATGGCTGTGCTTTTTCCGTTGCTGTATTTGGACAGCGTTAAAATTTCTTAATAATATATTCTTGTATATAGTTCTAACAACGAGCATTTCGAAATTTTATTCCTGTGTCAAATTTGAAAAAATAATCGTATTTGTATCTATTATCTATACGTACAATCGTAATTGCATGCCCCTTTTTCACATTTTTGAAACTGCAAAGCGATTTACTTACGTGCCCATTAAAACGAGTCTAGACAAAACTTGTAAATTTATTGCAAAGTTTAGAGTTTTTCTTGCCGAGATGGTTTCTGATGTTCAGAAAAGTCTAAGCTTCTGTGCAAGGGACAATTTCTTGAGCAAATTGTTGGGAGGGGGCTGTCGTATGCTACTGTTTGTCTGCACTATTTAGTGTATATGCATTTTTCTATTTTGGGTTTTTCTTTTTTGTTTAGTTTTGGTCACATGACATCCGCAGCCCGGCGTCAGGAGGCGACGCGCGAAGACCTGGCCAGAGCGGCTCTGGTCACAGTCACAAACAATATTGGCAGCATTGCCCGACTCTGTGCGCAGACTCAGGTACTATAGGACCATTCACACACATAGACACAACTAAAAATGTATATCTTTGTGTTCTGATTCCCTTTCTTCCCTTTCTGATATTCTTATTTGCCTTCTATCCCACTGTTTTGTTAGATAGAATTTTTGAAAGGCTTTTGAGAGGGGATGGGTCCAAGGTCAAACTCGAAATGTGACTCCCAGAAGTGGGAACTTTTTGCATTTTTGTCCGAAAATCTTACATTGGATATTCAATTCTTGCAAAAAAATACGAAAACTGAAAAAAGATTGGTTTAGCAATAAACTTTGCAAATATTTTACTTTTGTCACTTTAAAGGAGGTGTCTAATCCTTGATACGTTGAGTCCGCCCTTGCCTCCTTTTCTGCCTTTCAAGAAAGGGTTGAGTAGAATAGAGTAGAGTTAAAGGTAACTGTTTTTAACTAGTTTTAACACTCCCATCAGTTTAGAATGATTTGTATTGACGCTCGCGGCGTGTACACTCATGGCTTCATTATAGTAATGAGGTGATGTTTGTAACTACTGTGTTTTCTAGCGTATTGGTCGAGTGCTGTTTGTGGGCAACTTTCTTCGTGTCAATCCCATTTCGATTCGCCTTCTGGCCCATGCCATGGATTTTTGGTCCAAAGGATCCATGAAAGCCTTATTCCTCAGACATGAAGTTAGCGCCACAGTTAAGCCTGGTTCACACTGCTGTCTTATGTCTTATGTCTTTTGTCTTTTGTGCTATGTCGTATGTCTTATGTTTTATGTCTTAAGACAGAACCGTTCGCACGGCTGTCTTATGTCTCTTGTCTTAGGCGGCACATTTGAATCTTTCAGCCAATGAACTTGACAATGACTACACTAGCTGCAATGTGATTGGTTTATCTCTTAAGACATAAGACAAAAGTTGAGCCTGGCCCAAGTCTGTCTTAAGACAAAAAGACATAAGACATAAGACATAAAACATCAGTGTGAACGCCTTAAGACACAAGACATAAGACAAAAGACATAAGACATAAGACACCAGTGTGAACCAGGCTTTAACATTATTTCCTTTGCTTTGTGCTTACAAAGCACAGACGAACAGCGTGGTTGGGAGGGCTGGTGTGCGGGCATACAGATTATTGTTTAAGCCGGCGTGCCGGCAGGATAGAATTTTTGTCTTTTGACTGTAAGGGAGGAGTCCCAGTAGTCCAGTAGTAGTCAACAAAATTGCTTGCAGGATCATGCGAGTCAGCAAAACCACTTTTTTGCTCTACTATAAAACCACCTTCATTTTTCATGATTTTATTGATCGTATACAACCATTTCGACAGGTACAGCACAGCTCACGTCAAACTGCAGTCCAGGCGGAGTCCCAAATCTGGCGAAATGTCACGAGATTGGCGGCATTTCGCCAAAAATTTCGCGAAATGTCGCAAAATCTGAGCAAAATGCCGCCAAAAATTAGCAACATTTCGCGGAAAATATTGCGAAATCTGCTTTTGCGACTTCGCCTAAGGAGCAGTTTTAAAGTGAGCGGTATATACTGTACCAAACTAATTACTTAGATTGTCTTACGTCTTACTTTTTTCACGGTTGCGTTTTGCGGTTATAGGGTTATTTTGGAGCCGTGGGCTGCCTGATGGAACTGATGGGACGCAGTGAGCTGAGTCGACAGAATAAGATGGCTGCAGCTCGAGCGGAGACGGCTAAGGCAATGACTGACGGCGGCTCCCCGAGCCTTGATGATCCCCTCTATGAGAGTGGACCCCCGCCCTCCTCTACCACAACCTCTCTCAGGATATCCTAAATTCCTTCCTGATACCCCTTAAGAATTAACCTCCCCCCCATGTATTCCAGAGTTCCAGACTCAGGAGTTTTTTCAGCCGATTGTGTTCTTACATGGAGATCCTGTTCTTCCTTTTTTCTATCCTTCATCGTAGAGATTAATTGAGGAGATTTTTGGGGGACTGAAACCATCCCTCGATTTTTAGATTCCAATTTTCTCTGTTTCTGAGAATTATTGGATCCGATCAACACTCAGTACTGATCTTTCGGTTTGCCTCTGTCACCTAATCTGGTGACGGATTTTCTGATAAACGTTTAATTGTTAAAGAAGCTATGTTTATATTATACCGTTTTGTTTTTTATGCAGTACAAAAGGTTCCAGTAGCTATCTTTGTGCTTGCTTGCTCTATTATGAAAGCCCTGTGACTGTATGTTTTGTTAATTATTGTTACCATAACCTTAATATTACCTTGAACAAATTGCCTTTTTTATTTGTCATTCCTAATGTGTATGTATGGTTTTTGTAATTTTACAGTTTCAAGATTTTGCATGTTGTATTCTTTTTTGTACAGAATGAAATGGATTTTATTAGATTACTGTATACTCTTGATCTGTTTGTATTTTGTTTTTTAATTTTTGTTTTTCGGATATTTGTAGTTTTTTAGGTTCGGAATTTGGCTTTCAACAATCGTGCGTGATATTCCTGTATTTCATGTTATTTATGTTCACTTGTAATGAAATCGTATTCATTTTTACAAATTATAGTAATTTGGTATTTATTTTTGTCTGTATAAACCTGAAATGAACACATTACATAATGGTTCATTGATTATTTTAACTCGGATGTCAGTGTGTATATAAACAGGACTTTTGCATGTGTAAATGTTTTTAGTCTGTAGTGTTATTTATTGCAAGATTTAATGAAATTTCGAGTTGATTTTTGCTGTGATTTGGAAGTGCGCTGATGTAAGCCGTGTAGTTACTAAATCTCTGACGACTAAGTGTAATCTAAATGTCCTCCGTAATATTTCTTTAAACCAGCTCTACTGAAATTTGTTCTAGTCTTGCTTTAATTGAAAAGTTGAATAATTTTTCGAAAAACGCCAAAATTTGAGTTCACAAAATAACCTCGATCTGTATACCTAAAATGTTTTAGCACGTATTCTGCAATCATAGGTTAACGCGGGTGGGGGTCTGGGGGGGTCCAAGCCCCCCCCCCCAACCCGTACAAGGTACAAGCCCTCCCGCCGTCGAGGGGTAACCAAAAATAGCCGGAAAAAATTAGTTTTTACAGTAAAATTCAAAAAAGTTCCGGCTTCACCGGAATTTTTTAGCTAAAATGTTTAATTTTTCGGAAACATAGGGCAAAATTTTAAAATTTTTTCCAAAAATTGAAGATGTTTTGCAAATTGACGTTAATTTTTCAAAAAATTTTACAAATTTATTCTCGAGGTACAAGCCCCCCTCAAAATTTTTGTTCAAGGTACAAGCCCTCTCAAAATTTTTTGGGGACAAGCCCCCCAGGACCTGACCCTATGTTAATGTATGTCTGCAATGTTGCATTGGAAATTGTGTGTGACTACTGATTAGTACGTTAGTATTATTAATTTTTTGGCTTTGATTAATTTTAACCTAGTTTATACATATTTTGGCCATTTTCACTGTATTTAACTTTCGGTGCTTTTTGCTGTATATATAGTAGTTTTATATTGTTAATTATATAAGTTTGTGCTTTGTATTTATATGGATGTGACTTTGTGATAATAAAGACTCATTCTAGTGGCTACCTTTCTGTAGGGAATTTAGATTGGAAATTTTAGCAATGTTTGCGTCATTTTTGGTCGAGAAGATAAGAATATTGCAGTAATAGTTTACCGAATTAAATAGCTTTAAGGTGGTGATTCCTTTTGGGCATGTATTGTTGATTGATCGCCTAAATCAAAACGAAATTTAATGAAACTTTCCAAAATAAGTTCTTTTAGTTTCTGACACCCTACATGCAATTTCGATTCAAAAATTCGACGTCTCCGTTCGGAGCAGTCTTTGTCGATTTCTGACAGACAGTAGTTGTTTTAGGTTTTGCTATATTCATTGGAAAGATTTTGAAGTAACTAGTTTTTTGCTATCGTGAGATATTACCACTTTTTTTGTTTTTCGTCCAAAACGTATCATTTTTGCAGAAACCAAATAATTGTTTCTTGAGCTATGCAAATTATATAAGTAAACTAATGGCGTCATTTTGAAGGCCACACAAACGCCAATTATTTCAGGCATGGTCATCCAACTGCTAATCCCATAGGCTGGTATAAAAATGTAGTTTTTGCTTAAACAGCCAAATTTTTTCCAGCCATTGCGGAGTATTTAGTATTATTGATTGCCACTTAGCAGATATATTTTACATAAAAGTACCCCGGGATTCTTTTGGTTTGCCCCGATAGCTGCTTTCCAGCTAGAGTGGTCGCGTGCCAAAGTTGGGAAAAGTAGGCAAAAACCAGTTTGTGCATACACTTGCTAATCCCTCCATTACGAAGAACAATTTCATAACTAAAAAAGGGTCCCCACTCCCCAGGTATTTGATAGAGGTATCGAATAAGAGTAAGCTCCATTTTGATATACAGATGGCTTCTTAACTCCAAGTAATGAGTTGCCATGGTTCAAAGTTGATGTCTCCAAAAGGAATCACCACGTTAAGTTTTTCCGTTCAAAAAAACCTTGTTTTTGAGTGCGTTCACATCTGTAGCAGGATTTCCCGGATCCGTGCTGTGAAGCTGTGGTCTTGCTTCCGGATATTTTTAACTGACGGCCCCTTTTAGCATAACAGACTACATAAGTTGAGAATTTTGAGGGGGTTATCAAAAATGGATTAAGTTAGGTTAGACTAGATCGAATGATCAGCTCAGCTACCTGGAATGTTTGGAACGTTTAATTAGAAGGGAACAGTGGATCTTATAGTATGGGTTTAAATGCTAGTTCCAAACGGCGAATTTGAGTGGAGGGTGTGGAAGTGATTGTTTGGAGTAAACGCTAGGGTTGTTCCGATAAGAAATTGACCGGTCCGGGCCCGGGCCTAAATTATCAGTCGGGCCGTGCCCGGACCCGGGCCAGGCCCAGCCCGGAGCCCAGGGTACGCTACTAGACCCGGAGCCCAATCAAAGCCCGGAGCCCGCTACCAGTCCCGGCCTAAAGCCCGGGCCCGCTCCTTGGCCCGGCTTCCCGGGCCCGGTGATAGGCCCGGACTCCGAAGCCCGGGCCCGCTTGTAGGCCCGGCTCACAGCGCGTGTCGCTGCAAGTCCCAGACTCGCAAACTCAGCCCAGCAGGCATTGTGAGTCAGGCCCGGTGGACCCGGCCTCTAATACCGGGCCCTGTAGCGAGCCGGGCTTTCAGTCAGAGTCGGGCCGGGTCCGACACAAAATTTTCCGGGCCCGGGCGCGGCCAAGGGCCCGGAGCCCGCTACACGGCCCGGGGACAACCCTAGTAAATGCATGGTACGGAGAATAGAGGTTGACAATAAAACTTCCAATCCTTTCCAAGGGTGGAAGTTCCTTCGGATAATTTGAGAGATTAGCGTAAGTTAGTATCAAGAGTACAACAGCTAAGTGTGTGGCATGGCAATCGTCACACTCATAATAGGCTGAGTACATGATAAACACAGTAGCGGTTGACTCCCTGTCACAAATTGGCCCCCAGTCATTCCGTCCACAAATCAGTACCTGGTCCAAACGAGGTAAGCCCACTCTTTTATGTACGGTTAGCTCGAAATGGCAAGATAGAACGCTTCAGTTTCAACACGTAAGCATTCAAGATAGTGAACATACCCCGTTTCGACCAGGTACTGATTGGTTTCCACATCCCCCTTTTTGAAACACCTACTCCTAGTGATATAGGTTTGATGAGAGTGTTGTAATCGCAAGCCTTAAAGACGGACTAGGACTTGACACTAGTTTTTTGCTGTTGATGTTGATGTAATTTTGTTTAGGACTGTAGGGACCGTATCCACAGATCATGTTGATCAGAAGATCCCTGTTCCAGTGTCTGGTGAGAGGCGCTCAGACCATGACTGCTGCGAGGGCGGCCACTCCCCATCGAGCGGGGGGCGGTCTCATTGCTCCGTTGAGTCAGTTTTCTGAGGAAGAGCTCATGATGAAAGAAACTGGTATAGAGTAGCTCACTCTTGAAAATTGAAAAACATGAACTAATATGTTAATCGGAGTATTTCTTGACTAAAGTAATTATGCACGAATAGTAGTCATACGTTTTATTATATATGTTGAGTATTAAAATCTTTGTGTGAATTTTTGTTTTATAGATCATTTTTGTTTGTTTTAATATTTCTAGCATCCAAATTTGCCAATGAAGTCATCCGACCCATGGTTAAGGAGATGGACGAACGATCCATGCTACACAGCAGTGTGATACAGGGACTCTTTCAAAATGGGGTACGTTCGCCTTATGTCCTGAGCAAAAGACAAGACAATGCCGAGATGTCTTCCAATTCGGAAATGTGGAAAAACCGCTTCAACTTCCCAGGGATATGTGGTCGTTAAGTTTAAATAAATAAAACTTAAATTTAAAAATTTAAATACTAAATAGCATGAGTTCCTAAGCGTTGTCACGGAGAAAGGAATAGTGATAAAATCTGAAAAATGCGGACAAATTTAGTAAACTTTTTCACTGTTTTATTTTCCGTTTTTACCCTGAAACCAACAACCAACACCAACCAACAATAACTATTTCTACAGACTGTTAACTAACAGAGTTTGTTTCTGTTTCAGTTTATGTGCATCGAGACCCCAGAGGAGTACGGGGGTACGGGTGCCAACTTCACGAGCGCCATCTTGGTCATAGACCAGCTGAGTCAAGTGGACCCCAGTGTCGGCGTTTTCTGTGACGTTCAGAATACCCTGGTCGGACCCCTGATCATGCTCTACGGGAGTCCGGAAATAAAAAAGGACTATCTCCCCCGACTTGCCAAGGATTTGGTAATGTCGGAACGAGCGTTTTTATCTTGCTAGTGTGGACACGAGTTGTAGAGAAATTTTGATGTGCTGGAGGTGAACTTTCAGGGCTTCCCTTCAAATTTCTTGCCCTGAAAACCGGCAAAAAGCAGATTCTGGGGCGGGGGTGAAAGCCAAAACCCCAACACTCCTCTTCCCCCGAACATACGTATGTAGCTTGTGTAGCTTGTAGGTTGTAGCTTAGCTATAGTTTAACCTTACTTTCAATGAACCAAATTGTGAAGTTTTAGTAACTTTTTTCTACAGTGATTCTACCGATGAAGAAATCGTAATTTTGAGATACTTGGAAAAAAGTTGTCATACAGTGCCTCCTAACCAAACTAGAAGAGGGTGTATTTTGCCCTCCCTTCAAAAAATCTTGTCAAGAAAGCAAAATAACTCGTCCATTTTTATGAAAGAGTTAATAAATTGAAACTCAAGCTTGAGTGGAGTTAAAGCGAGGCAAGAGAGTTAATTTTTTAACTCTTCTTTACTCTACTCTACTCTACCCTTTCTTAAAAAGGTCCCAAGTTTATGAATGGTGAAACATTGGCGTATTCTGATTGTTGCAATATGACGGAAGGTAGTGCGGATGGATGTCGCACTAGACCTTCTGTAAACTACTCTTTATCTTAGCCTGGACTCCAGCAACCTGTTTCAGAATAGCTGCGGTGTAGCACAAGGCTAAGTCCATTTCTTGAATGGGAATCCAGTAATTAACCTTCTTAACATTCTGCAGCAATTCTTAAACTTCAATGTCCATCCTTAGTTTAGTGTCATTCTAATCCTTTAACCTAACCTAACATGACAGTGCTGCTGTTTTCTACCACAAAGGAATCCCGTCATTGTAGGCTAACCTAATTAATGTAACCTCAAAACTGTTTGAATTTAGGTTGGCAGTTTTTGTCTCTCAGAAGTGAGCTCTGGCTCAGATGCCTTTGCCCTGAAGGCGACCGCGAAACCGAGTGGTTCCGATTATGTCCTGAATGGGACCAAAATGTGGATCACTAATGCAGAGCATGCCGGAGTGTTCATTGTCATGGCCAACGTTAAACCGGAAGCTGTAAGTCTTTGCGCTGACAACCCGACTATTTAGCTGATGATACGAGAAAGAGTTGGAAACTGACGTCTGTTGTTAAGTTTAGACTTTTATTGACTAACCGGCAGCGCCAGTGTTGTAAGGCATAAAGCGCACAATGAAGGGTTGCTCAAGAAAGCAAAGTAAATGCGGGTTAGCAGGCGAATATAGCGTGCTTTTTCGAGGCCAGAACAAGTGGGGGTGGGGAAGTGGGGACCCCCCCCCCACTAGTGGGGGGACCCAAAAAGTGGGGAGGGGAATCCAAAGTGGCCTAAAATTGCCAAAAATGCAATTAAAATAGCCTGTTTTCTACGTATTCTGCTATAACTATGCTGAAACGTGCTCACAAATTCAGTTTGAGACGATTTTTAACCAAAAAATTCCGGCGAAGTCGGAAAAGTTTTGAAAATTTTGACTCAAACGCCTTAAAATTTGGCATTTTCTGGGCACCTTATAAAAAGTGGGGGTGGAAGCCCAAAAAGTGGGCGTGGGGCCGAGTGGGGGGCCAAAAAGTGGGGGGGGGGGGCGCCCGCCCCCCCCCCCCCACTGAAAAAAGCCCAGGAAGGGTACAAGGTTGTAGATAAATTAGTTCTCTCTGGGTAAGCGCTGTCACAGCGCCCATTGGCTCTGTCCTGTTTCGGACTATGGCTTTGTCTTAGTGACTGCAGGCAGGCGTTTTTCAGTATTTCTTCATGAAGAGTCGCTTTACCTACAAACACCTAGGTCCTACGTTTAGGCGACACAGTCGGTAAACAGATTGCAACGCTGATTTCTTGATATTTAGTAGAGAAAATACTTTAAAGAATGAAGAAACGCAAAAAACTACTCCTCGAATCAAAACGGCTCGTGAAAGGTTCGCTAAAATTGCCAAAAATAACTGGAGTTCAAAACGTACTCTACACGTGTGTATCGTTAAGTCTACTTCAGCAATTCCATGCCTGTATTATAGAATCTTAAAAAATTAATGAAAAACTCCTGCTCTGCAATCACTAAGGCGAAAGCCTTAGTTAGAAACAGGAGAGTCCCAATGGTCCTGTTTCGGACTAAGACTTTCGCTTTGGTGACTGCAGAGCAGGCGTTTTTCATTAGTTTTCTATGATTACTGCCTTGTATCCTTCGTGGATCCGCCTGCTAGCCTGCGTTTACCTCATTTTCTTCACATATATTATAGAATCAGTTTTGTATATTAGTTATATATATATGTATATCTATATTTTATATCTATATCTATCAATCTTATATATATATATATATATATATATATATATATATATTTTTTGCAGGGCTACAAAGGGATCACTGCGTTTGTGGTTGATCGTGATCAGTCCGGGGTCACTGTGGACAAACACGAGGACAAGCTGGGCATTCGGGCCTCCAGTACTTGTCCTGTACATTTCGACAATGTCAAGGTTAGTCCCTAGTTGCGTTTCTTTTCTTGTTTACCTTTGGATAGACTCCAGTCCAGACTTATGCTAAAAATGAGCTCCTTTTCTGGGGATGAAACCCCCCTATCAAGTACACTTATATGTGTGTTTACACATTAAAAAGTATCCAAATAAATAACTAATTACAATAATAGTTAAGTTTTATCAAGCTAGACGCTTAATATAGCTACTTAAATTTTTGTTATTGTAAATAGTAAATGTATTGGGTGCAAATGTTGTGTTTTTACGTATTTTGTTACTTTTGCTCGTTCATTTCGTTCAGGTATCCAAGCACCGGATCCTGGGCGAAGTTGGACAGGGTTACAAGTACGCTATCAGTACTCTAAATTGGGGACGGATTGGAATTGCTGCTCAAGTTAGCAGTCATCTTTGTTTTTGTATTTTGTTTTTAGGTACTTTTCAGAATAAAATATTTTAGTATATTTGTTTGTACATACACACACACACACACACACACACACACACACATATATATATATATATATATATATATATATATATATATATATATATATATATATATGTATATATATTGTTAGTTTTTCTTTTCGAAGCACCTTTCCTTCTGCGAAAGACCTATTCTTTGTGTTAAACAATTTTTTGTGTTGCCCACCATTCTAAAGTAAAACAGCACAATTAATAGACGTGAACATTTATATAGTCTGTTTATTTGTTCAGTTTATTTATTTATTTTATTTATTTGTTTGTTTGTGTGTTTAGATGATCGGTCTTGCCCAGGGATGTTTGGATCACACAATTCCGTATCTGAAGCAAAGGAAACAATTTGGTCAACGGATTTGGGATTTTCAGGTAATCCAGTCAGAAATGCTTACGTATGTTATCCTAAAATATTATTTACCGATTCTTATGCGTTGCCAAATATTTAGTTAGTTTTCTTGTGTAGTATTAGGTATTTATCAAGTATTTTTATTCATGGTTTAGGGTTAGGCTACACGGTTTCTGGTCAGTATTAAGCAATGTTTACTTTTTCAAGTAGGTTCTGTTTTGTGGCTGATTTGTTTTTTCAGTTTTTGTTTATGATCACTTTTTGTTCTGCTGATACGATCAATAATTCTTTGCTACTGTTTAGCATAGTACGATTCCTTTTCGGTCATAAACTGCACTGCAAGCACATTAGAACCAATTTGAGTCTAATAAATTTTCATATATAGTCTGGCTTTTTAAGTTTAATTTTTTTCAATTCGAAATTTTTGAGAATTTTAGGGTATTCAACATCAGGTAGCTGAAGTTTGTATGCAACTTGAGGGCGCTCGATTGCTGACCTATAATGCGGCCCGACTCAAAGAAGCCGGCCAGTCCTACATCAAAGAGGCCGCCATGGCGAAACTGTTCTCATCCAATGTGCGTAGTGTTGTTGATTTTGCGGTGTTTAATTTTAACTAATACATTACCTAACAGGAGATTTTAATTATTACGTAACATTACTCAACGGAAAAACTGCACCAGTATGTAATTTGTCAAGTGCTATCTGTACACTTTCATGCTTTTTTGGTCTATCAGAACTTGCGGGTTGCCGAGAATCCTAGAATCATCTTCCCTGAAATTGGTGAAGAACTGCACTAATTATAGTATGAACTGAACTCATGTGATGTACTGAAGTGAAGAAATGTCAGTTTTGTGTGCTGGCTTTGACGGAAGGGGCCCCCATACAGCGAAGGAAGATTTTATGAGGTCATGACAATCACCGTCTGCTCAGAATTGATTTGTTATTGTTTTCTTTTTAGTTTTCTTTCTTTCCTGTCTTCTAGGTGGCAACTGTGGCAACCTCTCGTTGCGTGGAATGGCTGGGCGGAGTTGGATTCACCAAGGAATTCCCTGTGGAAAAGTATTACAGAGATTGCAAGATCGGTAAGTTTATTTAAATAAATAAATAAGTTAAGGTAAAATAAAAAGTTGGTACGAAACTTAACTTATTTCTATAATTTATTTGTTTGTCAACTGTCAAGTCCGTGAGCCAGTTTTACCGTTAAGAAATTTCCCGGGCCGGACCCGGGTCTAGGTCTCCCGAACCTACCGGGCCGGGCAGGTCCGGAAGCTCACTTTTGGGACCGGTATGCCCGAAGAACGCCTAACATGCAGGTCACTGCAACATGCAATAGCTAAAGGCCAGTTCACAGTGACACCGTAAAACTCAGTTGTAAGGTTTTGAGTTTTAAGCTACCATGGTCACACTGAGTTTTAAGTTTAACGAGCTCCTTAAAACTTGAAACTGGGCTTGAAAATTGTTCAAGTCAAAACCAGTTTTAAGCGTTTTAGTGCAGACCATATCGTTTTGCCTGACAGCTAGAACAATTCCACTTTGATAAAATTCTGGGCTTATTTTAGTGGACGGGGTGGGGCCCCCAATAAACGACCTTTCACCCCAAAATTCGTCCCACCCCAAAAAATGGCCCCCCCCAAACCAGAGGGTACCTCTTTTGCTACCAAATTTGCTCTGAAAAATTTGCTCAGACGGCCAAGTCTTCAAACATTTTCCACCTCCGCCAGAGATTTTTACTCATTTTTGCCTTTTTTAATACTAAATCTGCCCATTTTTGTAGTAAAAATCAATTTTTACAGTATATGCCAGAAAAATAGCGCTGTTTTTAGCATATTTTTGGGAAAACTTTCGCCCCCTCCAAATTCCTGGACCCTCGGACTTTTTGCCCCCCCCTCCCAAAAATCCCTAGAATAAGCCCAGAAATTGATAACTCACAATTCAGTGTAAATCAATCCTTGCTAAACCTAAATTTCGTAAGATTAAAACCTTAAAACTTGATACCTCAAAACCTAAAACTTTGGTAGTGTGTGAACCAGGATTAATGATGCATAATGCATAATAACGTTTTTAACCTTCCTCAAGTTTTAGCTTCGGTTTAAAAAATAATCGAAGTAAATTTAACCAATTTGTTCAGGCATCCTAGTTCAGTTCATTCAATTCCTTCAGTAATTCGCTTTCAGCTTAATTTATCAGACTAGATTTAACTCTTACATTTGGTTTAATGATTTGTGTTGTTTAGGAACGATTTATGAAGGAACATCCAATATTCAACTCAATACCATTGCTAAACATGTCGAGGGGGAATATCCGTAGAAGAATAAACTTACTCTTTTCAACTTTATTAATTCATGGTTATTTCATAAATGTATAGAACATTTTGTTACTGCTAGTGCGATTTGCCAATTTAAGGTGGTGATTCCTTTTGGGCACATATTGTTATTTGGCGGCGTAAATCAAGATGAAATTTGATGAAACTTTCCAAAATATATAAGTTCTTTTAGCATTCTAACACCCTCCGCGCAATCCCGCTTCAAAACTTTGACGTCTCCGTTCAGAGCGGTTTTTGCCAATGTTTGACATTTACGTGGTAGCTGCATAGCTGTAATTGTATGCATTCGAAAGGTCTTGTCGAGCTGCACATTTTTGCTTTTTGAAGCTCCTTTCTAGCTTTTCTCTATAGTGAGATATAGCTGATTTTCTTATTTTGGCGTAAAAACTGGTCATTTTTGCAGAAATCAAATAATCCGCCATTTCTTGAGCTACGCAAGCCATAAAATTAAACAAAGGGTGTCAATTTGAAGGTCTCGTCGAGGCCGATTTTCTGTGATATTATAATCTTCTGACTGCTATCCCGTACTCTGCAATCTTAAAAAATGAAGTTGATGCAAAAACATGACCAAATTTTTTCCAGCGATTGTGGAGCATTTACTATGCAAGCTAGAGGGTTGCTACTTACTTTACGTGTTTTACACAAAAATACCCAGGGACCCTTTTTTAGTTGCCCCGATTGCTGCTTTCTAGCTAAAGTGGTCGCTTGCCGAAGTTGGGAAAAGTAGGCA
The DNA here is from genome assembly GCA_030248195.1 of Trissonchulus latispiculum. NCBI lineage: Eukaryota > Metazoa > Nematoda > Enoplea > Enoplida > Ironidae > Trissonchulus > Trissonchulus latispiculum. The sequence continues at coordinate 19,444 of JASAND010018887.1, forward strand.
AAATCCGGGTTGCGCTTATATTTTAGCTAATTTCATTATAACGAAGTTTCATAATAATTAAAAAAGGGTCCCCAGCTATTTGATAGTGGAATCGAATGATGTGGCTGACGCCTCATGAAAAAATTTACTTTAGTCTGCAAAAAATCTGAAAAATTAAATTACTTCAAAAATGCAGTAAAATAATTTCCAAGAACTAAAGTTAGGTTTACTGTATTCAATAGAAAGAGAAAATGTTAAGCTCCATTTCGATATAAAAATGGCTTCTTAACTCCAAGGAATGAATGAGTAATAAGGGTTCAAAATTGATGTCTCTAAAAGAAATCACCACCTTAAACTCGGAAAAATAGACCTTAAATTTTGTTTTGAAAAGTTATCTGTTGGAATTGTCGAAAATGTGTCAATTCGCCTAGCTTAACATTAGGTTTATTCAATTCTACATGTTTGTTTGAAATTAGAAATATCTTGGAAGAATATAGGTATCCGAATACGATTTCAAATTTCAGAATTTCTGTCTTCTGTGTATATAAATTGTAAGTGTATGACCGCTTTTTTAATTTATTATTTAGTGTGTGTATGTTTCTGTATTGTTATTCCATTTATGCAATTGATGACCACATTCTAAAAATTATATTTTGTTATACTGTAGAAATGACAGTAAAGTGAAGTCTAAAATGGTAGATAGGTATGTAAGGTAGAGACTGTCTTAGTGTTTGTAGTAGTCTTGAAGGACATGCCCTATCAAAGGTTTAACCTGAGTTAAAACTTGGATTAATTCGACGCCTTTTGGTCAAGGTTAACCCAGGTTAGTTACGAGGGCGGGGGGAGGTTCAAGAAGTCTGTGAACTAGCAGGAAAATAGTCATCACACACAAAACCAAGTACCTTTAGTTTTCTGTGGCCCTATTTCTTTAAAGATTAAACGGATTAGATTAAAATTAATCCGCATTAAAGAAATAGCACCTCGATTAAACGGATTAAAATTTAATCCAGCGAGTTAAACGAGTTAAAGGATTAAATTTAATCCTATATGCTTTAGTGCACCTAGGATTAAAATTTTAATCTAATCCTGTTTCTTTATTCATACTTCGGATTAAAAAAATCAGTTAATTGGTTAATTAATCAGTTAATTTGTCAACGAGTTAATTTTAATCCGACCTGCTTAATCGCTGTTTCTTTAAAGATTACTTTTAATCCGTTTAATCCGTCGCCTGTATTTTCAACTAGTTTTTAATCCAAGTGCAGTTACGCGGATTAAACGGATTAAAATCAACTCGTTTTATCCGCGGCTTAAAAATGGTCGGATTAAACGAGATAATTTTAATCCTTTTAATCCGTTTAATCCAGCATTAAAGAAATAACAATTAAAATTTTAATCCGGCTGATTTTTAATCCGTTTAATCCGAACATTTTAATCTTTAAAGAAATAGGCCCTATGTAATCTTGTTGTTGTTGTTGTTGTTATTGCTTTTAGTATGACTCTCGCTTCGTCGCCTGAATGCTGTCCCACAATGGAAAGCTGGAGCAGTCGCCTTCTTGGCCTTTCGGCTCCGGTAGTAAGACATCCATTAACTTTCTATCTTTTTATAATTGGTCTATGCTCATGGGACGCCATTCTATTTACCATCCACTTTTTAAAGAAGTTCCGTTGCTGGGGGCGCCTCAGATCAATAACATTTTACAAATTGTAGGAAAAACACGGCCGGCAGTTTCGAATATTTGTCTACGGGTCGGAACAACTATTCGAGCAAATTCTGAAGCATGGGTCTCGATTTCTTGTGAGGATAGTCCACCAAATTCTGACCAGTTGGATGATGAGTGGGATCTACCATTCGTACGTATGAAACCCTCAGTTGTAAATACGAATATTGCACCTTGGCCTTCACGGTTTGAAGAAGTGCCTAAGCTAGTACGCAATTCCATGAACATTCTTGAAAAATATAATTGTTATATGGTTCCTGGAATTATTTCAAAAGGGGAAAAAACCCAAGAAGTTAAAGTTTGGAATTTGGGTGAGGAACCACTGGAATTGCATGAAGGAATGGTGCTAGCTTATGCAGATGACTTAGTTACGCTGAAGAATCGTCAAGGCAAGGAATCGTTTTTACAATTGGGAGATACTTGGTTCGAAAAAGAGTACGTATGTGAAGATGATTTGCCTAAGTCTGTGCAAGCGGAAATTTTTTCTACAACGGTGGAAAATACGTACGTACCTCAACCGTCTACATCTAAGGATACAGAATCAAAAGAGCCTACGGAACAGGATTTATACGATCAATTTCTAAAGGAAGCCCAACTGGATAAATTCGAATGTTCCGATAAGGCAAAAGGTAAGTTTCGAGAACTCTTACGTAAGTACGTACATGTATTCGCAACGCCAGAAAATTTGGGACGATGTAGCACAGGACAACATCTGATTGATACAGGAATGGCAGGTCCAGTGACAGCAAAAGCCTACAAGATGAACCCTATGGAACGGGTGGAAATAGAAAAGCATATCCAGAAGATGCTAGAGCAGGGCATTTGTGTCCCATCTGATAGTCAATGGTCGTCACCTTGCATGCTAGTTGGTAAAAAGGATGGAACTACTCGATTTGTCATTGATTATCGACAACTAAATAAAATTACACGAAAAGACCGCTACCCTTTACCAAAAATCGATGAAATTTTAGATATGTTTAGTAAAGGGAAGTTTTTCTCTACATTGGATTTGAATAGCGGCTATTGGCAAATCGAAATGTTTCCTCCCCATAAGGAAAAGACCGCATTCATTTCACATATGGGACTTTTTCATTTTAATGTCATGCCATTTGGTTTGACCAATGCTCCTGCAACATTTCAAAGAATTATGGAACGAATTTTTACTGAATTACCAGTTTATATTGACGATTTACTGATTCCATCTAACGATGAAAACCATCATTTGAAAATGCTTGAAATAGTTTTCCAAAAGCTTTCAGACCATGGGTTGCGACTCAAAATGAAAAAGTGTGTGTTTTTCCGCAAAAAGGTCGAATATCTAGGTCACTTTATTTCCGAGAAGGGCATTGAGACTGACCCACGTAAAGTGACTGCGGTAAAGAATTTTCCAGTACCTATTACTATTAAGCAATTGCGTGGTTTTTTGGGTATGGCTGGATACTATCGGCGATTTATACGTAATTTTAGTTCAATTGCAGCACCAATGAATAATTTATTGAAAAAGGACGAAGGTTTTCATTGGAATGATCAATGTCAAACTGCTTTTGAAAATTTGAAACAGGCTTTGATAAATGCACCAGTTCTTGCGTATCCAAATTGGGAGGAACCGTTTATTTTAACAACAGACGCTAGTGTCGTCGGACTGGGTGCAGTCCTGGAACAAGACCAACCGGGTGAGAAAAAGCCTAAACTCATAGCCTATGCTAGCAGAGCTTTAGTTGGTGCTGAGAAACGCTATAAAATTGTGGAATTGGAGGGTCTTGCAGTTGTGTGGTCTTGTAAGCATTTTCAGCATTATCTACGCCATCGAGAATTTACTTTGTATACAGATAACGAAGCCCTTAAATACATTTTTGCGAACGCCAAAAATCAAGGCTATACTAGAATCGCTAAATGGGCTATCGCATTGTCAGAATTTCGTTTCAAGACTCAACATCGAAAAGGCATAGATAATCCTGTAGCTGATTGTCTTTCACGTAACCCTCAACCAGTTGTCGTTGATTCGAACGTCGACCGTGCTGAAGGTGAAAGTGAACTTACTACATCAAATAATAAATTTCAGTATGTATCTGACGAGTTTGACGTAACCGCAGATATGTTTCCGCCAGTGTGCATGATTAAAAAATATTCTGATGATGAGTGGTCTCAAGCACTAAAAACTGATTCTGATTTTGGTCCTTTTATTGAATATCTTGAAAAAGGCACATTGCCTAAGGAAGGATGACCTGACTTGGACTTTAATACGTGGTCAATCCGATTTTGAATTGAAAAACGGCATGCTTTATCGATATCGAACTGATATTCACGAGAGACGTAAAAAGGGTTCTGCTCGTTTAACTTGTGTCCCTAGAAAGTTTCGAAATTATATTCTTGAACAGTATCATTCTGCAATAGATACTGGTGGTCATCAGGGTGTACCTCAAACTCACTATAAAGTTGCGACTAGATATTATTGGCCCAATTTACTTACGGATGTTAAGTTGTTTATACGTAATTGTATGTGCTAGATTTATGATAGGCCCGAGGAACCCTCAAGCTCCTATGAAAATTTATCCACCAGTTACTAAACCATTTGAAAGGGTTTATGTTGACGTTATGCATTTCCCGATTAGTAAAAAGCAGAATGTTTGTGTTTTGGTTGTAATTGATCAACTTACCCGTTGGGCAGAAGCATGTCCCTTACGAAATGAAAAGGCCGAAACTTTAATACGTGTGTTTTTGAATGAATTTATTTTGCGGTACGGGGTACCTACTGAGGTGATATCGGATCAAGGTCCAAATTTTCAAGCTGAAGTAACTACTGCTTTGTTTAAATTGATGGGTACGAAGAAATTACGTACAACTGCGTATCATCCTCAGTCTAAAGGCCTAGTGGAACGGGTAAATGGTACTATACGGGAAATTGTTAAAAAGTACGTAGATATTGATCAGCGTGATTGGGACGTTAAACTTGCTTTTGCTATGCATGCCTATAGGACTTCATTGCATTCAACTATTCAGGATACTCCTTATTTTCTATTGTTTGGTCGAGATGCACAAGTTCCGGAGGATTTGTTGTTTGAAAACTTGGATAAGCCAGTAACTTCTTTAGTAAATTACAAGACTTCTTTAATTCGTACGTTGACGGAAAACTGGCACATTACAGCTCAAATTATAGCTGATAAAGCGGAACTTGTTAAACAAAGGTACGATAAACGTTTACGTATAAAAAATTTTGAAGTGGGACAAATTGTGATGCGGAATATTACGCAAGTACCTCAGCCAACTGGTAGAGTGGCTAAGTTAGCTCCTAAGTACGACGGACCCTATAGGATAACTGAAGTTTTATCAGATCAGAATGTACGTTTACGTAATATGAAAACGGGAGACATTAGTAAAGTCATTCATGTAAATCGCTTAAAGTTGTTACCCGATATAGATCCCGAAACCCTTGAGGAGTTGGAAATTGACGTTGACGATCCAACTGCTCTTGGTGATGATAATATTGTGCGTACCTATGATAACAGTGATGCTGTAGCTACAAATGATGATGTAATTGTCCGTCATTGTGAATTAAAACCCACTGAAAAAGACCAAACAGAACAAATTCAAGCAACTACTGAAGTACCTATTGTAGTGCAACGACAGTTGCAAGGTTTAGAAATGGAAGCGGAAGAGACTACATCAAATCACAATCAAGAATGCACTATTACTTCCACTACTGCAAATAATTCGCAACACCATTCCGTGCACCAATCTTCCAATTATCCAACGGACTCTTTCCGTGCAATCCCTTTTCCCCATGCTACAGTTACTTTGGTATCGTATTATATGTTAATATGTTCGAAAGACAACCATCCTATGTGCACTTTGTACTTTAGAGAAAATTAATTCGTAGATTCTGTCATCACCACAGATTTTGGAAAAGGATGCCTAAACAGAGTAATGGAAGCTTTGGAGAAAGAAGCCCAGCAACAGCAAGCTGAAGGGGAAGGATCAGATGGGGAATCTAATGGTGTAAATGCGGTTAAAGATCATTTGACGCGAGCAAATCAGCCAGAAAGATCGGTGAAGAGAGCGACTTTTTGTGCACATTGTTCATCAGTTATTTAATGCATATTAGATAGAAGGCATAGTCAGTAAATGGAAGGAATCTAGTTCAATTTTGTTTTTGTGAATTCTCAGAAGGAGCAATGACTGAAATAGCACAGTTTGTTATGTTGAAGCCATTTGTAATCTCAGAATATCTACTACGGCAGCAATTAGGAAATCAATGAGTATTGCCAAAAATAAGGCATCAAGTCTATTTTCATTTTGGAGGAAATGTTGAACAGCCTGCCGATTTTACAGGAAATGCAACAAGCGAGATATATCGTGATGGACTTAATGAGTATTGCTAGAGAAGTATGGTTAGCACAGAAAGGAAAAGGCGTGTGCAGTATGTGAGGTTTAATGCGGAATCCCGGCGCATTGTAACACCGCGCTTTGATTAGGACTCTGGTCACTGGGCTCTCAACATCACCATTACGCGCAACTTGTATGGCCATCTTCGAGTTAGTGCGTAGCTGCCACACAAAAGCGCATGTCGTAGGTCTCTACGTCGTGTTTTTGTCGTGATGGTAGCATGGTTTCATTCATTTTTCTTTTTCTTTTTCATTTTTTTACTTTCAATATTCTACTTTTCGCAGTAATTTTTTTCGTTTTGTATTTTTGCCAATCGTCTAACCGGAATTTGTTAAAAGCTAGCGTTCAGTATTTTTTTCCTAACCTTTATTTTTGTCTGTTTATCTTATCGGAATTATTGGAATTCTCCGAATTTATTGAAAAGCAAGCAAAGTTTATCAGTTAACCAGTACACACCGTACATATATGATGGTTAACCAGAAAGAAAGAAGGAATTAATTGAGGCTTATTAATACGTTTATACTTAAAACGCCTCAGACACGTTTAAATGCAGAATTTATCTTTAACTGAAGTTTGGCTTGCTATATATGTCCTATATTTTGTCGTATTTAATCTTTACAGTTATTCAGTATTATTTTTGAAGTTTTTTTGTTCGTGTACAGGTATACTTTTGCATTCTCACTTTGATATTTTCATTTTGGCATTTTGTTTCGTATTTTGCGCTTAATCTTTGCCGTATATTAATCTAAAAACTCTAAAAATCCAAAAATTATACGATAACAAAAACATTAAAAACATTGAGAAGTTGATAACGTATTGTTAGCTTATATTTGTTAAGACTTGTTACGACATATGGATATTATTGCTGTTTGTTAAATTATACTTGAAATTATCTTTGAAAATTTTGGGATTTTGTATTTTCTTTAAACTGCTATTTGCTATTGCACAATTCCGAGAGATGAGGGCTTTAAGCCAAGGGCCAAGAGTTGAGCTAAGACGGGTTGTGCTGTAAACGGCAGTTTCTGTCTGTGCTTTTTACTATTTACTTTGTGAACCTGTAATCCTACTATTATTATTGTTAGTTAATTTGCTAGAATATGTATACATAGTTTGTTTTGTCATTACATTTTTGTCGTATTTACTCAACTTTGAATTTCACTGTATAGCATAACTTGTAACCTTTTACTGTTGTGCTTTATATTTGTTTAGCTTAGGATTTGAATTCTTGTTGTCTGTTATAAATGACATATTTACTCTTTTGAAAATCGTTGTACAGATACTTATGCCATATATAACCTTTGAACTCTTGCTGTAAAGTATAATTTGTCGTATCTACTCTATGTACAGCGGTGATTTTTGTACTGTCAGGCCTGTGTATTTGTAATTGTTAGAATGATAGTTTTGTGTGTTGGGTTGAGTTGAGTGAATTGGGTTTTCTAACCATAGCGGCTTTAGGGTACACTTTTTCATATGGGGTCTCGATCCTTTATTTTTGATTTTCTACTTACTCTCTTTTCATTATCTAAATTTGAATCGCAGTATCGTTTAAAATGTTATCAAGTTACGTGCAAGTAAGCAGTTAACCCCCTGCATTTGACTACCAATTCGCTACCAAACTTTTATATTGTCTTTAAACTTTGTACTTTCTTTTGTAAGTCTCTTGGCTTACTCTTGAAGTTACTTTCTTTCATGGGCAGTAAAAGCGTCAGGACTTCTTAACGGTTGCTTACTGGTCGCCCATGCAGTTTTCTTTTTTCTTGAAATTTTCCATCTATTTTTAATTCTCGAATTACGGTAGCAACTCTCGTTATCCCAGAATTTTTAGCAGGCGCTAAAATACTTTCGCAGGGGGATGATGTGAAAAACTAGTAATTACGGTCTGCGATTCTACAACTTTTCTAAACAACCATTGAAAGTAATCACTACTTCTGTGTAGTTACGTCGGTCTGAGACTATGAGTCATCGGATCAATTAGTCTAATTAATCAGTTGGTTTATGTTGGTGTTACGATCTAGTGTGCAGTCGGCCAGTAGAGCCATATCTTGTATTAGCTGTGCTTCGCCTTTTATATGGAATAAAACCGTAAGTTCTATTTAATAAATACATTTGTACGCCAACATTGCCTCATGTTTGATTAGGATAGGTTTAGATTAGGGGTCTATTTTATCAGCGAGTTGCACCCGTAAGAACCTGCATCAGATTCGCCATACAATTTCCGGTTTAGTAACCGGACAGTAAACCGGGGATTGATAGCAGGAATTATGCCAGTTGTTATTCTTGCCCTCACTCGTTCTTGCCCACGGGGCAACTAATTTGGTTGTAGTTTGTATTTTTATAAAGTATATTATCTGTACGGTTTAGTCTTTTTATGTCAACCAGTTGCTCCAAAGGGTAAACGTTTTCCGTCGAAAATACTAGCCAAATTGGGTCATAAGCATCAAATCATATTTGCTTGTCAAAGTGAACGAATACCTATGGGATCTATTGGCATACACGGTGAATATTGTTACGTAAGTATCAAATAACCTAAAACCACATAAATAATAGTTACCAATTTGTTAATACTGTGTAATTACGTAGGAGTTGAGAATTGTAATGAACCATCTTCTAATAAACTTAAAAAGGAATAATCTTGCAAATACGCGTTTCTATTCTTGCAAACTCGTTATACAGGAAACAGGTGCTTTCCTGTCGCAAAGGCCCTGACTGGCAGAAAAGCCTTTGGGTCTCAAACCTAATTATGCGCACACCGAATATAACTGTAAAGAATACATGTTGAATCGGCGATTTCCGGCATTCCAATGCAGGAAATCGCCCAAAAATTCATATTCGGCAAAATTATACCTATTTCAAGCTAATAACGCATAATTAGTCACATTTTGTCCCGCAAAAGCGGTTAAAGTACGTTAATTCTGGTTTTCAACAAAAATCTCATTCAGAATTGACTAAAGTTCTAAATTTCGTCTCTGAAAGCCTTATAAGTGAGTAATAGTTGCTGGGTTTGATTCCCGCACTTGTATTCTGAACTAATGGGTTTTAACCCATTTGATTTAGGTTCATCGAGAGGCCAGCGTCCTGTCCTGATCAGTAGTCTGTGGAACCTAATCCGGAGTGCTTCAGTACGATTGGAATCAGTTACTAGTGAACGGAGATTATTTTTGATTGATCAGTAGACTTTCCCTGTTGGATACAGTTCGAATCATCGAAGGTACTTGGGAATTGGAATTCTATAAAGATTATAGTCGGGGACAGAGACAGTAACCTCAGCGAACCTATCATTGGGAAAAGACTAAAACCGAGCCCAAAATTGAAATTGTTCTTGTGACCACTCTAATTTGTTGGACGAAAACTACTTAGAACCTTTTCGAAATGCACCCTGTTCTTATTTCCGTTATCATTTGTCTGGGAGCCCAGGCTCCCTGTCTGTTTCTGGCTTAGGCCAGCATTAGATCTTGCTCAGAAGAAGTCAATCGAAGACAGCGCCAAGAAGCAATATTTAAATTAATCAATTAAATTTACTTAACAATTATATTAGCAGCCATCTCCCGGTACCACCCCGCCTGGACCGACCCCTGTATGTTTTACAATCCAAACTTCCCGAACCACTCGTGAGGTTGCAGGCGTAACCTGACGGGATCACCCAACTCCATAGACCGGATCTGTTCCGAACCGACACTCTGTTAACTTTGATAATTATCTGTTACACTGAACCTGTGTTGTAGTTTGTCTGTAAAGGACGAATAGAGAGTAGAATTGAGTATAACACACACAACACGCCACACTACCTAACGTGCCCAGTCATAATACCTGAAGAAGAGGACTAATAATTAGTTTCAAGCTAATCATCAACCGGTCAAACTTTAATCTAGCTAAACTATAATTCGATAATCCTTTATCCCTTTAGCATAACTCTCCCCAATCAAGGGCTGGCAAGTCTGGTAAATCGAGTAATCTGTATCCCTTTGAATATTGTACTTCTAATTGTAGTTAATAATTGTTTTAAAGCCATACTGTCACCGTTGATTATAATTATATTGTCCTTAGTAACTAATAAATTAACCTTGTTGCGTGTAAATCGTAGTCTGCATTGCAGCCGCCGAAAAGAGATCCAGGTGAGATCTTTCCAGAAGTCATAAAGGTAAATTGTTCAGATCTAAGTCAGATCTGAACTCAGAGTTGAAGACAAACAGTCTAATCTTAGTTTTGACCTGTTGCGTCAGAACCTTCCTATCCATACTCCAGGTGCGATTGGATAGAGCCGAACCCGTCTTACCTAAACGAACTCACATTAGCACCCCTAACAGGTTAGCTGTAGTGATCCCCGATTTTGGCAAACCACCTTTCGGGAATCTGGTACATAAGTTTGTCTACCTAGGCAGACGCGCTAACCTTCCGTGTAAGTGAACCTCTCATCCAAACGACCCCATTCTATAAATTGAATCAAATAAATCGAATTTTCTGTTTCTTTCAACTCAGTTCATTACACTTGTTATTTCGCAGCTAAATGTTTGCACAAAGTTAAGATTAGTTGACCTTGAGCTCAACCCAGGACTAAGCTAGTATTCAGGTAAAGAAGCTTGACCCCGCTCGCCAGCAGCCATAACTGCTTACTAATCGGATTAACAACACTTTCTTCCTTTAACGATTAATATCTTGTTTGGTGTAGTCTTGTTTGGCCCAACTCTGATTTGGCCCAACTGTCACTTAAACTGCTAAGCCCCGCCCACTTTACTAAAGAGTAAATGTCTGAATTTATGGCGTATAAATATCTGTGAGAAGAGGGGGCCTGTTTACAAACATTACTATTTTTTCTGTGAAAAATAAAGATTTTTAAGTTAAAATTAATTTTATTTCACTGATAATCTATATACTTCTATTCACTATAAAAATAAAATTAACTAGAATTAAAATGTAATGACAAGAATTAATTGAGGTTAAAGGTTAAAGAAGTTATAATTCAAATTTAGACAGCAACTTTAATATTAAAATTATTTTTAAAATTTTCTTTAAGTTTTTTACAATGAATGCTTCCCCTGATTTCTTTCAATTTCCGAAAATATAAAACATACTATTACAATTAACATGCACATGTATGCATATCTACGTTGTTTTGAATTTAATTGGTCAAGTGATATTGTGTTAAACAACCAATCATTGTTATTGGGCCAATTCAGAGTTGGAACAAGTCATACCAAACCGTTCCATCGGTTTGCTTCAATAGTTTGCCTTTTTGCAATAAAAAATTTGGAAAGCACTTTTAACTTGATTTGCTAGAATTTCACCCTCCTTGATGATTACCTTCTGGCCCGCTACACAAAAGTCATTATTTTATTAGTGATTAGAGATTATTTGATAAGTGTACAGGTTTTCCAGGCAAAGTATTGGTTACAGTCTATCGTTTGATAAGTTTTTGGTACCAGTTCGCAAATTGAAGTACTTTAACCAAAAGATATAGGAGTAAATAAAAGTTAATAAAAAGCCTTACAGATTTTCTAGTCCTTTTCCGAAATTTTCATTTTCCGCCTTTCTAAGAATACGTACGAGACCGCCTTTAAGCCTAGAGCTCGACCGCGCCTCCCGTTAGCCTCGCTGCCTCCCAACCCCTTTCACCCCCTAGGGCACTCGTATAGGGTGCTGGTGTAGCCCCACCGTTCCTGAGATAGCCCTATGAAGCTGGCATACTATGTGACCAAAATCTTGGTTAGTTATGGCATCCCCATCTCCCTCTCTTACTTTAACTTTTCAAAAAGAATAATGCTTTAATAACTTAGAATCTACATTCCCCTTGTTCATTCCCTATATTTTTGAGCTTATTTTTCCACTTAGGTTCTACCTATACGTATGAGGTTTTGTTACTGCCTGTACATATATTGACAACTGTAGATTCCCTTTCTCTTAAAATACATTTTCATTTTCCTTCCGCATTCCTTATGGCACTCGCAGGGGCTCGTGTATTAAACCCTGGCAACCGCGCTATCACCCCGTTTCTAATATTTAGATTTCATTCCTTTTCCATTTTTCTCCCAAAACTCCCTAAAATTCTCTAAAACGCCTTCCATGCAATTGTTGTAAATTCTATGTCAAGACTGGAAAGATAGATCATACATCTCACGTGATGCTGACGATGAATCAGGGTGGTAGTTGGCAATGGCAATGGTAGCTTTAGCAACATGAACCTTCAACCTCAGGTGAATCCAATAAATTACTTTTCGTTTGTCAGTAAACTCTTTCAGCAGAACCTGCCATTGCAATTCAGGTTTGTGATAGTGGGACCAACGACAACAGCAAATCACCAGTGGCATACGGATTAAATGTTTTACCTGACGCAGATAACCTAGTTTCAAGCCTGAATGGTTATATCTATTTTGATTGTGGATACGTAACCTAACGAAACGGAGCTTACTGTATCAATACTGCATCCTATTTTGGTGAAATATTCAGTTGTCCATTAGCTTGTAATAATTAAAGTTATTTAAATAAATTCGTTGTAACTTTCCTGAAACGTTAAGACTTAATTGAAATCACTGCAATATTAGAAACTAAGCTACATAGAAAACTGTGACAGTGTAGCAAATTTTGTAGTTCACTCATTTGGGTGATCCGACGGCAAAGGAAACCGGCTTTGTGCTAAGTACTTTCGCGGATTACGTTTGTTGGACTACAGGCAGTTTTGTGACATTTCTATTCAATGTTGACATGTGAGATGGCTTTACCGGTACGGCTACTTCTTTCTAACGAATGAAAAGACGAAGGATAAGAATAGATAAGCATGTACGTAAGTATTGGAAACAACAACAAGCAAAAGTTGTGTGCAAAAGGATTGCTGTAAGCTATGGAGCTTAGCTTTCTAAAAGTATATATTGGGCCGGCTACGCAGTTAAGGTATTTGTTGGTTGAGTTGTGAGTTTAGATTTTTTAGTTAAAGTTCTAAGCAAACCGCTATCAAATATATACTTGTCGGCAGTGGTTTTAAAATCGAAAGTTAAATAAGAACGGGTATTTTGTAATTTGTACATAAATTTCGGTCTTTAACACATGCGCATAGACGTGCTTTTATGATGCCTGCCTAGTAACACCCGACTGTCTTCGTTTCGGATGTCCTAATTTGCATAGAACGGGAAAGAATTATATAATAATGACTTTAAATCTTAATTCAAGTTCACAAAAGGGGATGTCATGTACTGTATTATTATACATATATATGTGTATACGTATTGTGGTGTACTAAACCCCTTCCTATCTTCAGCACATGATCACTTCGGCTAGCAGCAGATTTACCGTGTAAAAGAGACATAATTATGCATAGCATAATGTATAATAGCCGGCTACGCTGAGGCGTAGCCGGAAAAATTTTGTTCAGGAGCACATTCACTTTGTATCAATTCCAGTAATGTCAATTGAAAGGCTACTTCTTAAAGCGCTGGTTCGGGTACTTGCAGCAAATTTTGAAAGACTGTAAGTTGCACAATTCTTTGAATTCAGCGATAATTTTTATATCATTTTAAAGCCCAGAATGTGCTTGTTACAGCTAGGCAGGGTATACCTGTCTCATTTCAACTCTTCGACTTGAACAAGAAAACAATTCTTGAACATGGATTTCTCTAAATGTGGGAAAGCTAAAGAAAAGCAACCAGTTCAGGCTTCAAAAGAAACGTCTTCCCGAGGGCTATTTTTTCCGAAATCTTTTAGTGATCAGGTAAGCTCAAGATTTTGAGAAAAATGTACATTTTGTCTGATTTTTGTCAAAATCTTCTAGTTTGGATGCTTATTTCTCTGGAACGGAAAGACACAACGCGAAGCCATGAAAAATAGCCCTCAGAAATTGTCCCAAAAATGCGTGCCTAAAGCCGGCCAGTTTTGGACATCGAAAATTATTTTTCGCTGGTACCTCTTAAACCTTAAGAAGTCGAAGGATACTCTCAAAAGAAATGTTGTAGGTCTTGGTTAGACGATTCGAATGATTATAAGTTCGCCTGTGTACCTCTTAACATATCCGCCATACCCACAGTACAAGTTTTGGCGGATTAAAGCAAAGTCTTCCAAAACTCAAATTTTCACGCCGCGACTTTTCTATAATATTTTCTAGGCTAAATAATGTAATTGTAGCAAATTTGAATGAATTTCAACGTCAATTGCGCTTTTAAAGCCCAAAAATACACGAACCCGAACCAGCACCTTTAAGGCTCGCTTCAGCAAATGCATCTTAATACTTCTTTCTACATAACTTCTGTTCCCAAAACTACTTTAACAACGCTTGTAGTCCCATTTGTTTTTTGTAAGAGCATTGTGCATTAAGAAAACTGATACAGGTGTTGCGATTTGTCTGCCGACTGTACTTAGCTGAAATGAAAAATTGAAAGATCGAAATTCCAATACATCAAACCGCCATAACTAGATTAATTGTTCCTCACAATATTTCATGCTGGGTCCAACAGCACTTCCAGTAGCATCATACTTTTAATGACCTCAATCCGGATACACAAATACACAATATTGCACACTTCTCACAGTTGTAATGTTTTTCCAGAATAACCAAACACCTTAGCATTACATTCAATCTATTAGAAGTTTAATGTTCAGTCTTCAATCTTCAGAGCTTAAAATCCAAGCAAGCACTATTCAAAGTATAGAGCTAGCTACAATACATTGAATATCGAAAAAATTCAAGAAATTTGTTTTAAAGCAGCTAATGTAGTTAGGGTTTGAAATCGTTTGCTTGTAGCCTATGAAATGCTAGCGCAAAACGTCACTCGGAATATTTCGAAAAAAGCTCTTCTAAATTTTTCACTGAATAAAACATACAGATAGAAGTTAGATGCTTGCGCCATCCAGAATGTTACATGCAGCAGAAACAATGCAATATAATGCAGCTTGTACACCAACAAGTTCGTCAGTGCTGTTTCGTATGTTAGCTCTTTAACAGCCTCCGCACCAACTGCAAAATGCAGAGGATACCTTGAAATAAAAAACAAAGCACTATTTAACGTCATCGGCATAGTCAGACAAAGCTGCAAGTAGCACAGTTGTTTATCCTTCTCCCATCTGTCTTTTCTTTCCTGATTATCATGTGCGACAGGGTTTCATTTAGCAACAATTCCTATAACCACAAGTACCGAAAATAAAATTGCCGCGGCTCCTTTGATCAGCTCAAGAGAAAGAACTATCAGCAAAAATACATTGTACGCGGCTGTATTAGACCAATCATCATAGAAATCAAAAGCTAGTAAAGAAAAATGATAGTATATTAACGAAAATAGTTGCGAAAACACAACCACTCCAATAAGTACTTTTTTATTATTTATCTTGTTAAACGAAAAGGGCATCCACAATGCTACAAAACTTTCAAACGCCACATACGTTGATATTACATCATTAGCAGCACTTGAACCATTGAGTACTCCCAGTGCGATGAAGAAATATTTCTGCGAATGCTGCACATTCCATCCAAGGGCAGGAGCCATATTTAATAATTCGCAAAAAACAATGGAAATATTAGTCACAACCCCACCAATAGCAATCACTCGGTGATAGGTAAAACTAACCTGCTGAAAATCATCTCTTCTTAACGTAGTAAAAACTACTAAAAATCCGAATATCCCTGCCAACGCAACTGCTAGAGCCCCATAAAACTGAATATACCGTAAAACTGCCTTGAAGTTTACAGCATCCAGATAAGCCTTTGCATAGAGTTGTAACTCCAATATGTTCATTGCGTTTGATGCATTTATCCAGTCTTCTATAAGAGATTCATCGGTCCCATTCATGGCCTTACTTAATCTTATGGCGCATGCGATCAATTTATTCAATACCAAATGGCGAGGCAGCTTCTGAAAAAAACGCTGCTCAAGTAGAAAACTACATAGAAACACAGTTAATAGGAAACCAATTTGCAAATGCAAATGTACAAAATGGAACAATTTGAATCTACAAGATTTATTTGCTCTTTTATCTGATACTTCATTCTCAATTAATAAGTGAGTTCTTGTAGCTTTGTAGACATGTAATTCGTCATATGCATCAGTAAATAGTACAAAGAAAGTAGACTGAATTGAAATGTAACAGGAGCTGCTAAATATGAAACATTCAAGTTTCCAATAAATTTACAGCAAGCAAGGGACGTCTCCCAAAATCAAAACGTAGCTCAGAGACGAAGCTCGCTTTTGCTACGTTTACTTGAGCTACGTTAGAGAACGGAGCTTTCATTGGTAATGAGTTTTTTTGCAAATGAGTGCCTTCTTGGTGCTTACACTTTTTACCTACTTTTTATTCCAAATGAAGTAGTCTAGACGTTTATGCCAGTGGACTGAAGTGATGTAGGCATGGCAGTACTTTGCAATATACTCTATTGTCCTATAGTAGACCTATCCATTTTAAGAGTGACTGTTTGCTGCCTGAATTTTGTCAGTCACTTTTGTAAAAAGCTTTGTTTTGTATAAATGCTGACAGGTGCGGATTTAAGTGTTTAGTTGAATGCTAGAGTAGGTATCTATCTAATTTTTGGCAAAATGTATACTTTTGTTGAGCGCTATGTTAGTTTTTGATGAAACATAAGACTAGTGCACACGGTTTTCTCTCAGTCAGGTGTAGTTTGCTAACGGGGTGTGTGAGCTTTCCTGCTTAGAAAGTAATATTTTTATAATATTTTACTAAGTAATTCGACTAGTAGTAGATAGGGACGCCGTACTAGGTTCATTACAGGTTTTTAATTAGTTTGTAGAATCTTTTTAGACGGTTATACTACTTGATCATTAACTTTAACTTTATAGCAAATATTTACAGATTATTAATTAGTAGACATACACAACAGTTATAGTTTTGAAATCTTAGCTTGATGATGGACAGGCTGAATTGATAGTTTTGCGACGTTCAGAGTAATGAAGGGGAAGGGCCGTTGCGTACAAGTTAATGTCAAAGTCAATGAAGCTTGCCGAACTCCACTGAATTCCGCCGAAAGACGATCTGATGCTCGAACATTGGTATCACAGGATGCCAGTCATTGGCTATTGAAATTTGACTTTGTATTCAATTTAATTTCACTTGTTTTGATTCAATATGATTTGCTTTTTTGTTTTAGATAAGCATCATTATTATAGTGTTTAAATAAGTGCAATTGATGTATCAGAATTTTATGCTTTCCTAGATGAACTTGATTTAGAATCAGAATGTTTAGACTATCTTTTTCAAGTTCTAACTCCAAGCACACAGACAGCCTCCTTCAAAGCGAAAGCGGGGCAGAATTCTTATTTATAAAAAATACTCTGAAATTCCTGAAATTGCTACAATCTTGCTCGCTGAGGCCGAAGTTGAGGCTCACGAAAGACGGCGGGATGATGCATTATAGTCATGCGGCATCACTATTGCTAAACTTCAAGCGAAGGTTAGCCATAAGAGCTTCGAAAAACATATGGACCTACTGCTCCTACCCTTTGCTGGAACGGTATCCGACGCCTTGGTTTACCTCCACATCTTGGCCACTCGAATGCCAGTCGATATCACAGCCTAATTAATTTTAAGCAGCCTCATAGGCAGAATGTTCTGATTGCTGATGAACAGGAAGATTATCAATTCAGTGCTAGTCAAATTAATTTAGCGTTGGGATTCGGCCAAATTTGCTCTGACGAAGTTGTTTTGATGTCCTCAGATAACAAAAATAAAGTAAACGTTGGAATCGTGGCGGTAAGCCAGTAAGCCACTACTACCGGGCACGTGGAATGCATCTTTCTTTAGCAGATCATTCGCTTCCCTTTCCGGATGCAAAATTGGTTCCTGCCGAATACATGATACTAGAACATCGCCGAACGCGAAGCAAATATCTTCAAGCCATACCAAAACTTACTCCTCATAGTCGGCGGACAAGATCCTCGAGTCCTCCGAACTGTAAAAACAGCTATTATTTAGACAAGTTCAACCGCCTGCGAGTTAAGTTTCCTGGAACCGGCCCACTTCAGCTGTTTGTATATCCTCAAAAATTTGGTTACAGTACTTCCTGTCGGCACGTGAACAACATTTTAAACTTTCTTCCTGGAATTCTCAAAGCTACGTGAAAGAGCGTTTTAATTAATATTAGTTACGGGACAACCAAGTCTTTGAGTGCTATGTTAATGTATGGTAGACTCTGGAGAGCCTTAGGCTTGGATTTCTGCCTAAACAAACTACCTGATGATGTCACCTGAACTCACCATGGGAAGACAGGATCATTGACGAATTCACGAAAACAGAAAAAGTTTGTGGCGTCCCCGGCAGCGCAGCCGAAATTTGTTCGAAATATTTTCGCGGGACTGTTTATGACGGTTTTTTAACTACCTCAACCGCCATCACCAGAAATTCTAATTTCAGAAAACTACAATTAGATCATTCAGTCCCAGTTAATTTGAATACTAAATCTCTTGGGCATAATCGTGCTCTGAGTGCTGAGATAAAATTTCTTTTATCACACTGTTGCCGAACGAAGTACAAAATTGAGTTTTTCAAATGCGAACGAGAAAATTGTTGCTGTCGCAAAAAGTCCTGTTAGAGCTGCCAAGTTTGTATTAACAATTTTAAACCGCTTTGTTGGGCACTTGACAACTCCAAGCCTGAACGACCCGATTTTGTTAGGACATTACAAAACTTTCTTTGACCACATGTATGCTCCAGTCATAAACTTTCCTGCAGAATTCCTAGCGGCCTTCTAGGTGTTTGCAAACTTCGTTTTTATGTATTTTCGTTCAGAAAAGACGAGAAAAGACAATTTGCTGATGCACCAGTAATGATGATAGTCTTAAGCATCTTGATTAAAAATTCGTGAATGTAATGAATAGCGCAAATCTGTATACTGTGTAGGTTGCTTCGGTCTTGAACTATTTTGTGGTTGGATGTCAAATAAAATTTGAGCGCGTGTGCTGCATTAGAACCGCGTATACTAGGTGGTGATTCAACTTTTGTGGTTTGGCTCAAAACCGTACACATATGAAGTCTGCTTAAGGGGGGGGGGTCGCCTGGTACCAAATTTTATAGTGACCGATTTCGCTCATTTTTGGGTATGATATACCCCCATATGTGTCCAAAAACAAGAAATTTTTAGAGTCCAAGGTCAATCCTGTTAAGAGATATTGCAGTTCAAATCCCTACAATCTAGTATTTACGCCACTGTGCCTCGCTAAGGGATAAGCGAAAACGTGTACACATAGGATGACAAAAGACTACGGTATGGCCAATACATCACATTGAAGCCTCTATTTTGGGCTATTTATTACTGTCCTAATGACAATGATATGCCAAGCAACGAGCGAGAAACGGCGTTTGAACGATTTGATCAAGCTCCTTCCGACTGTTATCTACTTCAAACTTTAATGCGCTTTAACTTTTTCATGCTGCTTTGTAGAGGCTTGGTGCAAGAAGATAAAATGTTCAGTACATCGAGAGCTTCAATTTGATATAAAATTTGGCTGTATTTGAAAAATTTGAGAATTTGCTAATTTTTGACCATAGGCCTCCGTCATCGCACTGAGGCATGCGTCCACAGTTAAGCACCGGCAATTGCAGTGAAATTTAGCACAGAACTTCCGTTCATATGTGCAAACTGGCACACCGAGTTTGGTTGGAATAGCTCTGCTTTCACCCGACTTATGGACTATTAGTAAAAATTGAGAAAATGACGTATTTTGAGGTAAAATGCCAACGCGGTAACCAAAAGTGTGAACTACCCACAAGTAGCAGCATGGATTTTGCGTATGCAAATTGAACCTTATTTGTGTACCGTGTTAATATCTATACGCGAAATCTGTGCAGTAGACGGTTAGTTCAGGCCACGACGAAACATTTCTTTGGTGACAATTTTGAAGTCAAACTTATGCAAAAATCGGCTTCACCCAACTTAGAAAATTTCTAGAAATTCGCTGAGCTAGATATTAACCTCAGATATTAACACGCTACCTAGTCCAGATTAACATTTTGGCAAGCTATAGCTCTTTTGCTCTTGCACAGCGCTCAAACTTTTGGTTACCGCGAAAGTTTCCTAACTTTTTCGTTTTCCTATGTTTAACACATGTCGGGGTCACCTTTGGAGGATTATTGTGAATGATAGGGAAAGTTTTACAACAAACGCAACTGTCTTGTTTTGCGGACTCTTGGGGAGTACAAAATATGTGAAAATGAGAAAAGTCGGAGATGGTCTAAAATTGGCGACCCCCCCCCTTTCGGGAGTGAAAAACTATGCGGATTTCGCTCATTTTCACACATAATCCAGCCACATATGCCGTACATTGCAATTTTAAATTTTGAGTTGCTCGATCAGTTCTCCGCAAATTACGAGGCACTCATTGAGTACAATTTGAATATCTGAATGAGGGCGCTGCAGCCACTCTCGCTGCCAATCGCCCACATATGGGCGATGGCCGGTTTGGCATAGCATGCCATCGCCCATATATGGGCGATAAGCAGACATATTTTCAATTAAGTAGAAATCTAACTGGCATGGTAATAATGAAATGCAATGCCACTTTGGCGTGCTAGTGAGGCCCGTAGATTGCTACTTTTGGACTTCTAGCTAATCTCGGTTGATATTGCGTGCTCAAACTTTCTACTTCTAGAAGACGATTCAAACGTACAGAAAACGCTTACGCTGTAAATAGAGACAGCACACGTAATGAAACAGTAAAAATATAGCAGAACATTGAAATTTCAGAACTTTTTGATGTCCAATTTTCAAACCGAAATTCAAGTTCCAAGTTGCAGTAATGTGGAATTTGGAAAGGAAAGTAAACTCAGAAATAACGCTCAGGATAACGAATATATACGCGATTAGGATGTTTACTTTCTCTGAAACTGTTAGCTTCATTTTATATTCCTCAATCAAGCAGATATTAGAAATTTCACCTTGTCCAAGACCTATTCGATTCGGTTGTATCGGACAAAAAATTATAAACTGAAATTTTGGTTAACAGAGATCCCATAAGTCATGAAGTATTTCAATCCTGTTTGTTATGATTCTGCCACATCTGTAGCCAGCTTTACTCGTACGAATGATCGAATCCCTTCAGTATATATAAAATCGACAATAGAAGGCAAAATTTCACTTGAAATCTCTAAGCAGAGCAAAGAATCTAAGGTAAAATCTCAAAAAGATAGTATTTAGCGTCCTATCACGCTTCCATTTTCATGTTTTGCTTCAATGCCTAGATTGTAGTGGTGAAATCTAACGCCCAGTTACGGGAAGCGGCAAGTTCCCTAATATTAGCCTTCGCCCACTACTGGGCGATTGGCACTCAGATAGTTAATGATTAACAGCACGCCATCGCCCTTATTTGGGCGATGGCATTCTGGCAACGGAATTGAAATCAGCTAAAAATTTCGAGTAGGACAGTGCCGAGATGGCTTTCTGGAGATGTGTAAGTAACGAGATATAGCTTTGGCATGCGGGGGCGGATTTCCAAAAACCACGTGGCAGTGAGAGTGTTAACACGCTACCTAGTCCAGATTAACATTTTGGCAAGCTATAGCTCTTTTGCTCTTGCACAGCGCTCAAACTTTTGGTTACCGCGAAAGTTTCCTAACTTTTTCGTTTTCCTATGTTTAACACATGTCGGGGTCACATTTGGAGGATTATTGTGAATGATAGGGAAAGTTTTACAACAAACGCAACTGTCTTGTTTTGCGGACTCTTGGGGAGTACAAAATATGTGAAAATGAGAAAAGTCGGAGATGGTCTAAAATTGGCGACCCCCCCCCCTTTCGGGAGTGAAAAACTGTTACAATGCGGATTTCGCTCATTTTCACACATAATCCAGCCACATATGCCGTACATTGCAATTTTAAATTTTGAGTTGCTCGATCAGTTCTCCGCAAATTACGAGGCACTCATTGAGTACAATTTGAATATCTGAATGAGGGCGCTGCAGCCAACTCAAGCTAGTTTTCGAAAATCAATTTCAAAGATTTAGCTTATTTTGCTATACACGTTTAAAAACCATTAATAAAAAATTTTCGAACAGTTTCAAGCTAGATGAGCATGATCAGAAGCTTTCTTTTCTTCAGAGATTTTTCAGAGAAACAAGACCCCCAAATTCTAAGACTCTACTTGGGTATCGTTTAAAACATTCATACATATATTGTATCACTGTTGAAGTAGAATTTTCAGTTGGGACCTGTATTTTTAATAATATGCCGTCAAACTTAATGGCCTCATTCACGACAAAATTTAGCGATTTTTGGCAGTTCGCTAATTTCAAAAATTTATTAAAACCTTTTGATGGCCTAACTCAAAATTCTAGTTTCACAGTGACACAGTATCTGTTTAAAGGTTTAGAATGATACAAGATGTTACTCGGTATCTTACACCAGTTTCGAGATTTTTTGGAGCAGTATTATAATAGACACTTTTTCGATTTCCTATGTTTAACACATGTGTAACAACAGGCTATTTCTAGTGTAACAACAGGCTATTTCCAGGTCACCCTCAAAAAGATCTATGCATATTAAAAACTAGTTCACACTTTTGTTAAAAACACTTTATTCAACCATAATTATAAAATACAAACTCTTTTCAATAAAATTCTCCTAGTACCACTTTACTCCCTAGTTTAATGTCCTTCTTTTTATGAACTCTACGCTCTAGTTACTTTTGTGCACCTTACATCCTTTTTATTACTTTTTGCAACTCCCTCAGGGCAGCAATTCACATACTTTCAAATCCTATATAAACTTTTTACAATCGTTGAATTTTCAGTTCGCAGTATAAGTCTGCCAGAGTTTAGTCGTGCCTTCTCTACCTCACTTGCAGCTTTGCTGCCTTCTATATAGTCTTTGCTCCCTATTTCTGCAAACCCTAAATACTTTCTAACTAATAATGCGCTACTCTTCCTCTACCGTGTCTCCATTTTGTTTGGCTATGCTGAGATCTCTGGAGGGGACCCCGGTATTGGAACCCCCCCAGGAGTTCCTTTCGTCGTGGTGTAGGTGAGGAGTGTGAACCGCACGCGGGAGGCGGGAGATATCCAAATCTTAGAGCCCGCGGCGGCGGGCCCCTCTGGCAAGCGGGGGGGACGGATGGGTGGCACCTTTCCGCCTTCAACCGATTTACGCTTCGCTACACATGCATACGTCTACTTTGAGGTGAATTTTCTCAACAACCGTAAGAGATCCGGCTGAAATTTTAAAAAAACTGGTAACATATCCCACTAGGACAATAAAATATGTCAAAATGAGAGAAATTGGAGACTGGTCGAAAAA
>JASAND010018888.1:0-11052 GCA_030248195.1 Trissonchulus latispiculum
TCAGAACAGTCAAACAGTCAAATAAGTTCACGGCATCACAGTTCCCGGGGGCCCCTCCAAAATATGAGATACAACTGTGAGATCCAGGACAATGGACTTAATAATGTGATGATGAAATTGGAACAAGAAATTCTTTAATCAAATGCCAGCATATATAGTCAATCACAGCATAACGCCAAAATTTGTCATTTTGGTGGGTGCCCCCCAGGTGTAACACCTGTTTGGGTTGGGGGGGGAGTAAAAAGTCCAAATCTGGCTTGAGGGGTCTCAAAAATCGGAAATTTTCAAAAAAACTACCCACATTTTTTCAGCTAAAAATGGCTCTTTTTGGACATAAAATTGACTATTTTTCACATAAATCTAGGAAAAAACCACTCGGTATCATAGATGTGTTAGGGGGACCCCCCCCCCCACCAAAATGACATTTTGGCGACGCCGCCCCCCCAGTTGTTCAGATTTTTGGTACCCCCCCCCAGATTTTTGGCCAAAAAGCGGTCAAAAATGGCATAAAATCGAAAATTTGGGGAGGGTCCCCCCACCCTCCGTCGGTACCCCCCCCCCCCCCCCAGATTTTTTGCCCAGGCACACCTATGCTCGGTATTGTGTTTTAAATAAACCTATTTTTTAGCGTTTTTAACTATTTGTAGCCAATTTTTTCGGAAAAGTTTTGAAAAATTGCTAAATTTTGCATTTTTCTCTTGTTTGGATCCATTTTTGGGGGGGGTGGGGGGGTCTGAGCTCGCCTTGGGGCATTGGTGTACCAGGCTACAGTTTACCCCCTGTGAGACCCCCCCCCCCCAAGGGAGGGCCAGACCCCCATCCCCCCCTACCCGACCTCAACTACTCCCCCCTCCCCAAGCCGAGCTCAAACCCCCCTCCCCCCCTAAAATTGGGTCCAAACCAAGTAAAAAATGCAAAAGTTTTGAAAAATTTTTTTGCAACTTCTGAAAATTTTTGAAAAAATTAGAAAACTAGGCTATTAATCACCTATAAACAGCTAAAGATGGTTATTTATAGCAATCAAAAGGTAATATAGGAATTATAAGCATAGGTGTACCACCTGTTTGGGTTGGGGGGGGAGTAGAAGGTCCAAGTTTGGCTCGGGGGACCCCACCCAAATCCGAAATTTGGGGGTGAGGGGAGGACCCCCCCCCTAAACTGTACCCAAGTTTTTTTAGCTAAAAATGCTCCTTTTTCGATGTATAGTACATTAAACGTACTCAAAAGCTTCTGCCAATAGTTTTCGTATGCGAAAATAAGGCTTGAAAATTGACAAATTTGTACTAAAATATGCCTAAATTAGCCAAGATTGTGGTTTATAATTGCGTATATTACCTTTTAATTGCTATAAATAACCGTCTTTAGCTGTTTATAGGCGATTTATAGCCATGGGGTGAAAAAAACCCACCCCCTTTTTGGGGGGAAAAACCCACCCTCCTCCTGGGTCATGGGTTGGAGATATGAGCTCCAAAACATAGCAGCAGGAAGCGCGACTCTTTCTTACCTATGTATGCAAAGATCAAGTCATTTGGTTCACTCCTGCTCATTTTATGACATTTTGAAAATGACAACTTCTTTTTGGTCCAAACATGCCAAAATTTTGCAAAAGTTTGGACCGATGTAACTTTTGACTGGGTTGGGTTAGAAAAGTTTTGCAAATATCTGCAATGATGGCAACTCTTCCTCTTTGCACACAGCCAAAATTAGACCGATCCGCTGTACCGTTAGTCTGGCACATTGCCAAACGTGGCGGGGAAAAAAACCCACTTTGGGGGGAAAAACCCACCCAAATTTTTTTGAAAATTTTTTTAACAACTCAACACGGAAACAATTAGAGACTATAGCACGGTACTATCGAGCACGCTGCGTCATCCTATGCGGTCAGATTCGGACAATTTTGCTTACCTGGCTAGCTAGGGGCTAAAAACCTTAAAAGTGCCATTTCGCTGCTGGAGGATCCAATACAGGTACAATTGTGGATTTTAACAGCCAATTCTACGTAAATAACCATTCTCTACACGATAGAATAATACATAGGTGTAACGGAGTTTTGGGGTGGGGGAGGCTCCCCCTCCCCAACATTTTCTGGGGGGGGCCCTCTGGCGACCTCCCCCAACCCCCCCCCAGGACCCCCCCCAACCCTCCCCCAAAAAATTTTTTCATTTTTTATGCCAAAAATCGCATTTTTCAGCCGTTTTTAATGATAAAAAACATCTAACCATAAAGTAATTTTAACATTAGACAGTGGTTTTAAACTCAAAAAACTTGATTGCCAACATGTTTCCAAGTCCAAAATAAGGACAATATTGAGTCATAAGATCCATAATACAGTTAAAAACGTGTATTTCTCATAATAATAAACAGTTTAAGCCAAAAATTTTGACATTTTTGAAAATTTTTTCAAAATTTACCCTAAAAATACACAATTTTAGTCCATTTTTCTCGCCTTCGGCCACCCCCCCCCCCCAGTTGGGGGGGGGGGGGGTACGTCCCCCCAAAAAGTTTTGGAGGAGGGTTGAAAAGAGGCTTGGGGGGGGCTACCACCCCCCCCAACCCCCCCCCCCCCCACCTTACACCTATGGGGGGCCGGCCCCCATAAACGACTTTCCCCCCAAAATTCATCCCAGGCAGTCACCCCCGCTCCTACCGGCTTCGCTGTAGACTTTAAATCTTTTTTGCCTTTTTGACCACTAAACCTCCCTTTTTTGTGATAAAAACTAACTTTTACAGTGTACGCTAGAAAAACATCCCTGTTTTTAATTTTTACAAAAATTTTCGCCCCCCACCAACTGGGGTATTCTAGGCAAAAATAAGTGGGGGGCATAGTTTCCCTGGAAATTTTGGTTGGGGGGGCAAACTTCGAAAATTTGGTGGTCGACCCCCGAAATGTGATGGGGAATTATATAAGTTTTATCAAATTACATCATTTCTAGCATTTTTCAAAAATTGCCCTATGTTTATGTGTTAAACTTAATGAAACCTGGCCAGTTGATGCAGCATTTTCAACGGCACATGAGATCTCAAAAAAAAGCTACTTAGATCGAGTGTTTTGGTTCATACTAACTGAAAAAGAGTTGAATTTTACACTGGAAGTGTCAGAATTGCGATAGAACAATTTTTAAGACCTGTGAGGGGTGGGTTTATTTTCCCCCATTTGGGTTTTTCCCCCCATTGGGTTTTTTCCCCCGCTACTTTTTGCATTATGCCGCTCTAACGGTACAACATTGAGAAGTGCAAATAGGCTTAAAAGAAAGTTCTAAGTACGCCAAGTACGATGGTATATAAAGTTCTCAGATACCCCTTATAATAAAAAAAGTTCCAGCCAAAATCCGAAAATGTGGGTTTTTCCCCCCATGGCTATATAGCCTACTTTTCTAATTTTTTTAAAAAATTTTCAGAAGTTGCAAAAAATTTTTCAAAAATTTTGCATTTTTTACTTGGTTTGGACCCAATTTTAGGGGGGAGGGGGGTTTGAGCTCGGCTTGGGGGGGAGTAGTTGAGCTGGGGCGTATCCAGGGGGGTGGTCCACGGGGTCCGGACCAGACATGTGCAGGAGGGGAAGTTCTGGGGGGGGGGTGAAGGGCGTGAAGGCCGCCGAAAAACCGGATTTTTCCGGTTTTTTACCGGAAAAATCCGGATTCTGGGGGGGTGAGCTCAGGTCTGGGGGGGGGGGGGAAACCCCCCCCCCCAAGCACACGTATGGTCCGGACCCTCCCCTTTTTGAGCCCTGACCCCCCCATCTTCAGCGGCAGGTAATCATTTTTCACTAAACTATTGAAAGGCCACCCCGACCTCAACTACACCGGCGTATCCAGGATTTTGAAAAGGGGTGGGTCCAAGAATTTTTATCTTCCTCCCCACAGGACCACCCAACTGAACTGTTTTTATCCAGTTCAGTTCAACAATAGACTGCACAAGCGAGGCACATACCCTCCTGTGTGTTTTCGTGTGTTGCTTCATAATTCACACTGTCCCGCAACGCAAGTATATATTCTAACTCACGTAATACAAATATGATTGCCTATATATGTATGTAACATTATTGAGTATGAGCAATAATCAGAATAACACAATACCATTGGGGGGTCTGGGGGGCGGAGTCCCCCAGAAGCTGAAGAAAGTTTTTACTTTTTAGATGAAATCTTTCTTCAAATCTTTAATTTCCTTCATTTTGCAGAAACAAGAAAATTTTTAAAAATTAACACTTTTTGAGGGCAAAATAAGAATTTTTTGCTAAAATCGAATAATATTTTAGACTTTTCTATCCGAAAATCTGGTGAAAACGTTGGAAATACTGGCATGCTCGGATCGGTAGCTCGCAAGTCGAGAAAATCCGAAGAGAAAGTTTTCAAAAACATTTTCAGCGAAAATGGTATGAGAAACGTGCATCCAAAATGCAATTGAAGGATGTAGCATGAAGTCTCGTAATCTACGTATAGCTTAATACTGATTGACTATTCAAACTTTGTCGAAGCTTAACATAAACTACAATGGCAATATAGAGCGGGGGATTGGGCTCGGCAGCCCCCAAAATCTGAGATATGTTTAAAAAAATTACTGTTAAAACATAATAGAAACTTTGCATTCTTTTTTTAAATTTGGTGCTACTTCCACATTTTGGCTTGTTCATTCTTTCGTCATTTTTATTTTGGCGTCGTCAAAACTATTGTTCATTTCTGCAAACGACGCTATTGTTGATCAAAAAACCTAGACTGAATCTCCTGCTTTAAATGTAGGTAGAAACGTTTATGACTCACTAATACTATTTCTGAATTTGAATATATATATATATATACAAGTAACAAAAATGCTCCGCACAAAAGAGGATAATATGTGTGTGTTGGCTGTATCGTATATATATATCCCTTAAATATCCTTTAAATATATAATAAATATAAATAGGTATATATATCCTTTAAATTCCGGTTGAAGAAGTAAAGACAAAAGTTTCATGGGCACGTGACGTTATTTGGCACAGCAAATATTGGTGGATGGTTCCATGTCAAAAGTTGCTCAGCTCACTTAGGGCTTTCATTTGATACCAAATTTAACCACATTTGAAAAATTTTATTTTTGACCCAAAAATCGCCTAAGTCCCCACCCCACCCCACTACAGCACTCTACAGCCACTTTGGGTACGCAGTTCTATGACAAAAGTTGCTCAGCTCACTTTGGGCTTTCACTTGATACCAAAATTGATTACTTTTGAAAAATGTTACTTTTGACCCAAAATCGCCTAAGTCCCCACCCCACCCCACCACAGCACTCTACAGCCACTTTGAGCATGCAGTTCTATGACAAAAGTTGCTCAGCTCGCTAAGGGCTTTCATTTGGTACCAAATTTGACCACTTTTGAAAACTTTCATTTTTGACCGAAAATCGCCTAAGTCCCCACCCCACCCCACCCCAGCACTCTACAGCCACTTTGAGCATGCAGTTCTATGACAAAAGTTGCTCAGCTCGCTTAGGGCTTTCATTTGGTACCAAATTTGACCACTTTTGAAAACTTTCATTTTTGACCGAAAATCGCCTAAGTCCCCACCCCACCCCACCACAGCACTCTACAGCCACTTTGAGCATGCAGTTCTATGACAAAAGTTGCTCAGCTCGCTTAGGGCTTTCATTTGGTACCAAATTTGACCACTTTTGAAAAATTTTATTTTCGACCACTTGACCCCCCACCGGACTGACCATTCAAACAGCAAAGTGGAACCAGCCCAGCAAAATGGGTACGTCGGACGGCAAAACGGATACCGGGAATGAGCTGGGCACACCAGAAAACCCCTATAGACAAAGTTTTGAGAGGCCAGGTAGAGCCTACTATGGACCTCCAGGAAGCGGTTTCAGACATGACCCTCCAGACGGCAAAGTGGAACCAGCACAGCAAGATGGATGAGTCCTACGGCAAAAAGGACACCGGGAATGAGCTGGGCGCACCAGAAAACCCCTATAGACAAAGTTTTGAGAGGCCAGGTAGAGCCTACTATGGACCTCCAGGAAGCGGTTTCCGACTTGACCCTCCCGACGGCAAAGTGGAACCAGCCCAGCAAGATGGGTGGGTCTGACGGTAAAACTGACTGCGGGAATCGATTCTCCGTGCCAGAAAACCATTGTATGGAAGATTTGAGCGTTCAAAGTTAAATAGATAGCGAGAAATTTCGATTTTTCATTTTTCGAATTTTCGCCATCTTTGACGGGCCACTGTGGTCGCTAAGGAAGTGATAGAGAAACGCAACCTGGACCGTTAGTTAGTTCAATATATGTAATTTCTAAATATAAAAAGAAAACAGCTCCAGCTCGTAACGTTCGACCTGAGCGACCAGCACAAAAATGGTCACTCTTCGCTATGAGCCGACTTTGCGGCGCCAGTGCGGCGCTGTGGCGCAGCTGCGGCGCAAAAAAAGTTGTGATTCTTAAATTCTTTAGAGGGTACTACTAGACCCCATAGCCCTTTAGGTTGGCCCACCGCTGCAGATCACGTGAAAGCGGCGAACATTATGTACAATACAACCATCAAATAGGAGAAACCGGAAAAAAAAAAAACATCGCCGCCATAACCGGTCCGGGGCGCAACTTTTTAACGGTAAGTGATACGGGGCTGAAACTTCACAGACATACTAAACTCGATGTGCTCTACAATTTGCGCATGAAATCTGCGCAGGATCTGCGCAGGATTTTGCGCAGCTTCTGCGCAGCTTATTTTACACTGTCTCCAGCCACTTTTCACACATATTATAGGGGTCGCTGCCGCGACCCCTATGATAATATATAATATACTATTTGAATACGTATATATATTTATATATACGTTTAAGTTCAGAATAATGTAAATGAACACACTAATCGCGCCGCAGGCGCGAAATTTCTATATATTTTTATTGGCCTTTCAATAGTTTAGTGAAAAATGATTACCTGCCGCTGAAGATGGGGGGGTCAGGGCTCAAAAAGGGGTGGGTCCGGACCCCCTGGACCACCCCCCTGTATACGCCCCTGCTCAACTACCCCCCCCCCCAAGCCGAGCTCAAACCCCCCTCCCCCCTAAAATTGGGTCCAGACCAAGTAAAAAAGTCAAAATTTTTGAAAAAATTTTTTGCAACTTCTGAAAATTTTTTAAAAAAATTAGAAAAGTAGGCTATAAACAGCTAAAGATGGTTATTTATAGCAATTAAAAGGTAATATACGCAATTATAAACCACAATCTTGGCTAATTTAGGCATATTTTAGTACAAATTTGTCAATTTTCAAGCCTTATTTTCGCATACGAAAACTATTGGCAGAAGCTTTTGAGTACGTTTAATGTACTATACATCGAAAAAGGAGCATTTTTAGCTAAAAAAACTTGGGTACAGTTTAGGGGGGGTCCTCCCCTCACCCCCAAATTTCGGATTTGGGTGGGGTCCCCCGAGCCAAACTTGGACCTTCTACTCCCCCCCAACCCAAACAGGTGGTACACCTATGCTTATAATTGCCTATATTACCTTTTAATTGCTATAAATAACCATCTTTAGCTGTTTTTAGGTGATTAATAGACTAGTTTTCTAATTTTTTCAAAAATTTTCAGAAGTTGCAAAAAATTTTTTCAAAAACTTTTGCATTTTTTACTTGGTTTGGACCCAATTTTAGGGGGGCGGGGGTTTAGTGCTCGGCTTGGGGGGGAGTTGTTGAGGTCGGGTAGGGGGGGGGATGGGGGTCTGGCCTCTCCGTGGGGGGGGGGGGGGGTCGCACAAGGGGTAAACTAGCCTGGTACACCTATGACAGTGGCGCAGCCAGGTCTTTGTGACGGGGCATGCGGACGTGGGGTATCCAAGAAGGGGGGGGGGGTTGGGAGTTTGAATCCCCCTTTTCGTCCGACCCCACCTTGGGATTTTGAGTTTTTAGTGGATCGGACCCCCAACCAAAAAGCAACTCTAACAGCACATCTAAACATTTTTGTGTCTGCGGTTCTTGACTGATCAATTCTTGAAATTGTTCGCGCTTATTAGCCCTAATTTTTAACAGTTTCGCGCTTTTTTCTTTCGTGATTTTTTATAAATTTCCGTTTCTTGGACGAAAATTTTTATAAGCGACAAGTGGAAAATCAAAAGCAATAACTGAATATCATGAGGCATTCCAACGAACTTCAAAATGAGCCAAGAATATCTCTCTATCCCTTACAGTAGATGAGATGAGAAGTATATACGACCAAACCGCGATTAAAAAAACAATGCGGGCGAAACCTCACCCTACTGTTTTTTGCTTGAAGTGTGCCAGAACAATTTTCGATTGTTTTTCCATTCAAATGAGCTGGTTATATTTAGTAGAACTACATAAAGATTCCAGCCTTTTTACAAAAATCCTTTTTAAATTGGCGTTTGAAAATCTCTCTTGTTTGTGTTTAAGGTACTGGTACCGCGTTGTGCAAATTTGACCTTACAAGCTCCAATTCATTACGCAAATAGCTGAAACTTTCAAAATATATTATTTTGGTGCTCTTTAACATTTTGGGACCAGTCCCGCATTTTTATATGAAAAGATTATTATTATTCTATCAGTGCGTAGTCGCCACACCGGATTGGTTGTTATGGCTAGAAGGAGGGCACACCTGGGCTGGCCTGAGGTGGCTTCGTCAAAATCACAAGCTAAACGACTGCCCGTCAATAAGAATTCTCAGCGACTCACTATCGGCGATTGAGCGTTTATCCGGCGGTCAACCGACAGCTGTGATCCAACTGGAATGGGAAATCGGGGAGCACCTTGATCTCCTGGCGCTGTCTGAAATCCGAGTGGACGACTTTCGGGTTTCCAGCCACTGTGGAATCCATGGCAACCAGCAGGTTGACAGACTTGCGGAAAACGGTAGCAACCTACCCCAAGAAGCCGTTGCCATTGATATACTTGTATATGCCGACCGCTGCAGCGGTTCTGAGAAGAAGATTGGCAGAGTCTTGGCGAGAACAACTTGTACACGAAAGAACTAAAACTATTTTCGAAGATCGTGGTCCAGTTCCACCTGAGCTGGAATATGGCCTTTCGAGAAGGCAAAGGATCATCCTGTCGCGCTTGCGTACCGGGAAAAGTCTACTACTGGCCCAATACCGTAGAAGACGAGACACTTGGAGCCTGTCCGGCATAGGCTTCTGAACTCTTCTGATGGTCTGGCTCTAATATGGAAGAACCACACCGGGGTCCTGGGTTTCCTTGGGGTACCGGGGGCATATATATCTAGCAATATCGCCTGCCACAAGGATCTATATATATATATACAAGTAACAAAAATGCTCCGCACAAAAGAGGACAATATGTGTGTGCTGGCTGTATGGTATATATATATATCCTTTAAATATATAATAAATATAAATAGGTATATATATATATCCTTTAAATTCCGGTTGAAGAAGTAAAGACAAAAGTTTCATGGGCACGTGACGTTATTTGGCACAGCAAATATTGGTGGATGGTTCCATGTCAAAAGTTGCTCAGCTCACTTAGGGCTTTCATTTGATACCAAATTTGACCACTTTTGAAAATTTCATTTTTGACCGAAAATCGCCTAAGTCCCCACCCCACCCCACCACAGCACTCTACAGCCACTTTGAGCATGCAGTTCTATGACAAAAGTTGCTCAGCTCGCTTAGGGCTTTCATTTGGTACCAAATTTGACCACTTTTGAAAACTTTCATTTTTGACCGAAAATCGCCTAAGTCCCCACCCCACCCCACCACAGCACTCTACAGCCACTTTGAGCATGCAGTTCTATGACAAAAGTTGCTCAGCTCGCTTAGGGCTTTCATTTGGTACCAAATTTGACCACTTTTGAAAACTTTCATATTTGACCGAAAATCGCCTAAGTCCCCACCCCACCCCACCACAGCACTCTACAGCCACTTTGAGCATGCAGTTCTATGACAAAAGTTGCTCAGCTCGCTTAGGGCTTTCATTTTGTACCAAATTTGACCACTTTTGAAAAATTTTATTTTCGACCACTTGACCCCCCACCCGACTGACCCTTCAAACGGCAAAGTGGAACCAGCCCAGCAAAATAGGTACGTCGGACGGCAAAACGGATACCGGGAATGAGCTGGGCACACCAGAAAACCCCTATAGACAAAGTTTTGAGAGGCCAGATAGAGCCTACTATGGACCTCCAGGAAGCGGTTTCCGACATGACCCTCCAGACGGCAAAGTGGAAGCAGCACAGCAAGATGGATGAGTCCTACGGCAAAAAGGACACCGGGAATGAGCTGGGCGCACCAGAAAACCCCTATAGACAAAGTTTTGAGAGGCCAGGTAAAGCCTACTATGGACCTCCAGGAAGCGGTTTCCGACTTGACCCTCCCGACGGCAAAGTGGAACCAGCCCAGCAAGATGGGTGGGTCTGACGGTAAAACTGACTGCGGGAATCGATTCTCCGTGCCAGAAAACCATTGTATGGAAGATTTGAGCGTTCAAAGTTAAATAGATAGCGAGAAATTTCGATTTTTCATTTTTCGAATTTTCGCCATCTTTGACGGGCCACTGTGGTCGCTAGGGAAGTGATAGAGAAACGCAACCTGGACCGTTAGTTAGTTCAATATATGTAATTTCTGAATATAAAAAGAAATCAGCTCCAGCTCGTAACGTTCGACCTGAGCGACGACCACAAAAATGGTCACTTTTCGCTATGAGCCGACTTTGCGGCGCCACTGCGGCGCTGTGGCGCAGCTGCGGCGCAAAAAAAGTTGTGATTCTTAAATTCTTTAGAGGGTACTACTAGACCCAATAGCCCTTTAGGTTGGCCCACCGCTGCAGGTCACGTGAAAGTGGCGAACATTATGTACAATACAACCATCAAATAGGAGAAACCGGAAAAAAAAACATCGCCGCCATAACCGGTCCGGGGCGCAACTTTTTAACGGTAAGTGATACGGGGCTGAAACTTCCTGACAGAACCCACTAAACTCGATGTGCTCTACACATTTGCAAATGAAATCAGGGCAGGATCTGCGCAGGATTTTGCGCAGCTTCTGCGCAGCTTATTTTACACTGTCTCCAGCCACTTTTCACACATATTATAGGGCTCGCGGCCCTATGATA
>JASAND010018889.1:0-25036 GCA_030248195.1 Trissonchulus latispiculum
GATTGGAAGTTATTTTGGAAAGAAAAATTCTCTAAGGTTAGCCATAAAGGGGTAAGTAAAAAATTGAACCATTACACTTGGAAAGATTTCAAATATGTTCTGGATACTGGCTGTACGAAATCAGAAGAATGTGGGGATTTGTGAATAAAATGGGGACATGACTATGTGTACCACCCAACTAAGGACGCTTTATCGTACGTTTATCCCAAACGCAAAGTGCAAACGGACGGAGTAACTACAGTGCCCTTAGATAAATAATATTGTACTCATAAAGAGAAGAAGAAGCCATATGCTAAAAACCAAAAATGTAAAAACCAAAAACCAAAAAAAGTTGCATGCGCCGGACTTAGATAGCTAAGGTAACCAGATAATTAGGTGAGGTAGGTTAGGTAGTGTATACACGTAGATTAGGTAGGTAGCTTAGAATAGGTAGGTGTTAAGTA
The DNA here is from genome assembly GCA_030248195.1 of Trissonchulus latispiculum. NCBI lineage: Eukaryota > Metazoa > Nematoda > Enoplea > Enoplida > Ironidae > Trissonchulus > Trissonchulus latispiculum. The sequence continues at coordinate 444 of JASAND010018889.1, forward strand.
ATGGGCCGACGTCGGGTCTCGAAGTTCCACCGGGAGAAGAACGCAGAGGGACGGATAGTCGGTAGCAGTATTGTTACTCTGACATTGTAGGTTTAGGGGGAGTATAGATGGTGCTGGGAGCATATACTAGGAGTATAGGACGTTGTAGTGGTACAGGGTGTACGGGGATACGGGGGTACTGGGGGTGTAAGGGGTACAAGGCGTACGGGGGTAGAGGCTGTACTGAGGGTACTGGAGGTACAGGGGGTACGGGGGTACGGGGGGTACTGGGGATATTAGGGGTACAGTGTGCACAAAGGCTATTAGGTGGTGACGTTTTTATAGGGATTACAGGGGGTAGGAGAAAAGTCTCAATCCAATGATTGCGGGTCAGAATGCTCCTCCTATGCTACTTAGTTTATTAGGAAGAGTTCGTTCTAGTAACTGAAATCCGACTCCAAACTTAATTAATATGCGCAATTAATTAATACTGATTATGAATTAATATCCACATGTGGTAGGCCGTTCTGTTAATACTGATTATTAGGCACTGGATCCAAGCACAGTGAGTCAACTGCGGCAAAGATTGCAACAGCAAAATGAAGGGATCGAGAATTATTTTGTGGCGTACCTACTCTTGTTCATACTGATTTAGTAGTATATACATTTTTGCTGCCTCAACGTATATAAATATATATTTCCTGATCCGTCATGGCAGTTATTGGTTACAAAAATCTGAAGAAATGAAAAACATCAAAAGATGCAATTTTTTAGCTTTGGAAAAATAAGTAGATGCCAGGAACTAGCCATTTATGGACAATTAGCCCCAAACATATTATCTCCCAAACAGCTAATTTTGTCAAGAATGCGATAGCTATATATTCGAACTTAGGAACTGTCTCAAATTGAAAATCAAATAGGTAATACGATTTATTAAAACGTTTCATTTGGCCGCTGATATGCGTTTTCTTATGCATTTATTTTGTCTGACAGCCAGAGTTTTCTACTTTTTGCTTACAACAAAAACTAGGCTAAAAAGCTGAAGCTATTGTACAGCTGTGTGGAAAAACTTAAAAGGGAAGCAACATTATGACGTTTTCTAGTTTCTAGTCATGTCAAAAAATAAATCGCATATACGATTTTGCAAATGCATTTTTGTTGAAAAATACGATTTATTTCATCTTGAAATTTGAGACAGTTCCTTAGTATGCAACGCGGACGGTTCTCACTTTAAACTGTCCACAGTTGTTGCACAAGTAGGCAACGCGGACAGTTACGCATTAAGATGTGGACAGCAATATGTATTTGGGAGAAGTTGTAACGTTTCTATAGTTACCCACAGATTTTTCTTACATTCTGACTACTTTGTGGCGCTGTCAAAAAAAGTTAATCCTAGCAGCGGCCGCTTTGTTTATATTGTACATAAATTGTTATTAAATTGGGGAGGATAGAGTGCTAATTGTCCTTAACTCCTTAGAAGCGGAAAATTCCGTACCATAAATATCCGACAAAGGTTTCGTTTTGTTCTAACCTTTCGTTCTAGATACCAACACTATGATGAAGTCTTGTGCCCAAGAACACTTTGGCGACAGGTTAGTGATAGACTGGCGTCATTTTTTAACTCTGACAGACAATATGTTACATTTAGTTGAAATCTTTTATTGTCTGACCTCACACTAAAGTCTTAGTTCAACTGTCCGCGTTGCATACTTGTGCACAGCATTAATATTGAAGCGCCAATTAATTTGTCCACGCTCAAAAAGTGTGGACAGTTTAACGTAGTAACTGTCCGCGTTGCATACTATGTCCATATATTCAATTTTTCGATTATCAAAAATCCTTTGTTTGATCTTCGCCGGTTTTCCCAATTTGACTGGTTATTACAGTGCCGTCTTTGTGTCAGCTTTTGACGCATAGATGTGGTTTTTTGAACTTTGAAAGTAGTTTTTTTACGAAAAATATCACTTTTTGACCCGAAATTTTGGCAACGCGAAAGTGGGTAAAGATAGCACATTTTTTGTTTAATCTGAGCGGAATATAAAGAGTTCATGGTGTAGAAATGTGATCGCTCAGTGTACTGCTAAATGAATAACTAATAAAGAGATATGCAAGTCCTTATTCGGTAGTGTATGCCTAACTAATTTCTCCTCGCGCCTAGCTCACAAAACTGTAGAAACTAGAAATTTAGAAAAACACGATACTTTTACTTCGATCAATAAAATTCAAATATACATTTCCAAAATTTCCAAGAACACCAAATTCCAACAATATTTTTATTCCACCAACAAGTAGGAGGGGGCCCCCGCGTATGATTCTGAGTATAAAATTCAGGGGAAACCAACGGAGGATTCAGGGTGGCAGGATCAGGGACAACCGGATAGACGTCATCAGGAGAAGGCGGAGGATATTGGCCAGGAATGCTCACTGCGCCGTGAGAGCAGGGCGGCTGAACATGATCCTGCGGATCTGTGGTTCGGATCATAATTAGATTTGGATCAATCTGGCCAGCTGACGTCACTGGGAGGGGAGTCGGTCCCGAACTTTGAGCCTGGGGGGACGCATATTCTGACGAATTTTCCTGGGGGGCGGTTCCTTCCAATTGCTGATTTAACGGAGCCGCTTGCGTATAAATTGCACCTGCATACCCCAGCGGAATTAAATGCGTATCCGCCACTGTGCTTGGCAAACCAGGGGGGTACCCCTGGGGGTCCCCCAAATTTTGGCCTGGACTCAAGACCCTCTGGTACGCATTGTGAATAAATCTTTCATCCGAGGACTGCGTCGACACAAGGGCGGAGGATTGGGCCAAATACTGATTTAAATTTTGATCCCCCCTTACTCCCAACTGAGCAACGGCATTATCGGGAACAGAAGCAGAGCCCCCTCCCCCGGGGGAAGGGCCCACCCGACAGGAAAATCCGACTCACACGTATTGATAGACAAGGGTGCCTGCAAAGCAAAACGAGACACTGACTGGGGAGCCGCTCCCCCCACCATTTGAACAGAAGTTTCAGCCGAATTTTCAACATAATCAGTCCTCCTAACAACGTTTTCAGCCGGAACAGAAACAGCGTAGCGAGACACCAAATGGGGACCCGCCCCTCCCAAATTTTGAACTGTAGTCTCCCGAGCAAGACGGACCGTAGACGGATCCATTCCGTCAAATCTGTCCTGAAATTCTGAGACCGTCGCCGCAAATTCCTGGGGGACAGAACCCACCCCCGGGGGGGAGGGACCCCCCCCGCTGGCGCAGGTGACTGTTCGGCGACCGCAACCAGCGGTCCCCCCCAAGTTTGCCGCAACATTTCACTGTACCCCCCCGCACCAATAGACTGGACATTTGACCCAGGCACAGCCACAGGCTGACCCAGGTGAGCTGAATAGTGGGACCCGGGGGACTTCCCCCGGCCCACCCCCGAACTTTGCGAAGTTTGTACATGAACAACAGTCGAACTGGGAGTTGGGACCACTGGGGAGGGACGGAGCGAACCCCGACCCACCCCACTCAACGTTGGACGCGGCGTCCCCCCTACACCCGAACTGATACCGGTTTGGGGGAGATTTCCCCCGCCCCCCAATCCGGACGAGGCAGGCTGTGACATCGCAGAAACTTCGTCTACCTCAGGAGCCTGATGAGCAGGCAAATTTTCAAAAGGAAAAACTTTTTCTTTTTGCTCTTTTGTTCTGGCGCGAGTATTTGGGGGAGAAAAAAAATAGGCATTTACCGCATGACACAGTCGCCAATTTTGTAGAAATGTGATCGCTCAGTGTACTGCTAAATGAATAACTAATAAAGAGATATGCAAGTCCTTACTCGGTAGTGTATGCCTAACTAATTTCTCCTCGCGCCTAGCTCACAAAACTGTAGAAACTAGAAATTTAGAAAAACACGATACTTTTACTTCGATCAATAAAATTCAAATATACATTTCCAAAATTTCCAAGAACACCAAATTCCAACAATATAACGAGATTCTTACAACAAATTCACTAAGACTTATCCAAAGTCACAGCTGCCGCACAAGATTCACAAACAAGGCATTCAACTGCTCCCGCCCAACTCAATCAACCGACTAACACCTACAACTTTTGAATTCTCTCTCCATAGTGAAAAACTACCCGATTAGCTAAGGTCAAAATTTGTTTCATCATTTATGAAGATTTTCACGAAAGAATTCGAAATACAAGGAATATTCCACAATGGCTACGATCAGTATTGTGCCAGCAATAAATGTTCTAACAATTTTCCCTATATATATTTCATCTATTAAAAACTTATTTTCCTTATTAAAAATGTACCGCTAAATCTTTATAAACAAAACAATTTCGCTCCCTGCACTTTTGTCAGACATTAGTAACCATTGTCAGAAGCTTATCATTTTGGGCACATCGGTTGGTTCTGTGACAGTTCTCAGTATTATAATTTTCTTACACCCGGTACCAGTTTCGTTACGTGTGCGTTCAGACAGGTTTAACTTTACTAAATAAATTAAGTGTTTTATGTTTTCCTCTTTTTTATAGAAAGGATGTAACGTGCGAACTGTTTTCTAAATTTACACCCCGTGTAGTGAATTATATAGTATATACTGCAAGATTGTACTACATATTATCAAGAGTACACAATAGATAAGAGTGTGACAGCTGGCAGGCTCTCTGTTATCAGCTCTCGAACCATGCTCTGCGCGCCTGTGGAATATCAGTCAGTCAGACGAGTTAAGCCTAAGTCTAAGATCCTAAATCTACAGTAACCAATGGAACTTTACAGTAATTCTACAATATTTCTACAATAATCTTACCGTATTTCTACAGTAGCGGTACCAGAGTGAAACTAGCCTAACACAATAGTACCGTTACCCCGCGAGAGCAACTCAAGCGAGGAGACCGTGGCACAAGTGAATAACACACCAACCGCGCAGGAGCCGGCCGGGGAAGCCTCGCCAAATATATAGCCCTAGTGAGTGGGTGACATCCGCTCACCTCAGAAATAACACTAAACTAACCTAGGAGCTCAGTAAGACCTACCAAAAATACACACAGCTAGTGGAGATATTTAATAAAGTAATTTAATAAGTACAACAAGTATTTATGGAAATAGAGCAAATATAGAAATAACAAGTCTAGTAATTTAGGGGGGGGGCAAAGGCCCAACAAATACATACCAAGGGTTAGCGCTTATCACACGATCACCCTGGATGCAAGTTACGTATACAATTAACAAGTAACTATAAAAGGACACACTGTAGGGTGATGCCCTATTTGGGTGTAACCCATCCTATTGGACAAGTTGGTATTTTCATATAAATTTATGCATGGCAGAGCCATGATGGCAACTGATATAGAATACGTATACAAAATAAAGCTGCATAGGGTCGTACCCTGCATAACCAAATGGCAGTATATATTGGAATGGCAAAATACACAACAAAAAATAAGTAGCACAAATTAAGTAAGGCTATATATAAAGCACTCAGATTATGAGCAAAATTATGCATTGGCAATGAAAAACAAGTAACAAAAATACGGACTGTATCAAAAATTCCAAGCAAACTAGACTAAACGTACTACATAACAAAACTACGAATCTACAAAACACTAGTATATACGAGATATATAAAGCTCGACAAAACCAAGAAGCAGATTCCAAGTTCAAAAACCAATACAAAACACTATACGAGTTACTAGAAAACACACAAGAAACTACAGGTTCGAAATCGACTAGTCAACAGACTCGAGTGATAAAATATAATAACATAATATACGTATTCTGAAGCGTCACGTTCGCAAAAACACATACAAAAATATCAAAAATGAGGTAAAACAACAGATCTATATATGGATCAGGATCATCAGATCAAGTGAAAAGTGTCACATCCGATAATTGGAATTCGGCGTCGCCGGTCCATTTGGGGTGGAATGGGACGAAGGCGAGACCAAATCCAATGAAAAAGTCACAATGATGTTAGGATCAGGAAAACAGGTCCAAAACAGTGAAATTCGGTACGACCAGTCACTGATCAGAGAAGAAAGTCCGGGAAAGGCCGGGTCGAATCGGGCAAAGCCCCCTCAGTATTCGACCATAATAATGTCGTCAGGGCGATGGTCATCCCGCGGATGGGGTTCCAATGGATTGGAAATCAGGATGTAAGCCGCCGGAGAATAGACGTTTTTCTCCTGGCCTTCGGGCGCGCATCCCATGATATGGATCCCGTGACGATTGGGACCAAGGTCAATCGGCTGGTTCCGAAGCACAGCCGGCGCGTCCTTGCGATGGAAAAGCGGCGCGGGCTTTTCTTGACGATAATTCTCGGCTGCTGCCTGGTTGCGTTCACGGACGACCTTGCGATAGGCCTCCATCTCATCATCCGGCATAATTGAAACGACCACCGCGACCACCTCCTCGGTAGGTCCTTCCATCGGCGGCAGATTGAGTGTTTCCAGTGTTAGCTGTCGCATTCTTCATGAGCAAGCTACCGAATAACTTGCTCGCCAACATCTGCTGTCGGCGAGGGTCATCACCCCAGAAGCGCACAGCCTTCACGTACACCGGACAACTCAACCACTTATGCCCAGGCTCCGCACAATAGGTACAGTGCATGGACTTAGCGGGGTTTCCGCCGGCTTTGGCCGAGCCAAGAGCCGACCCCTGCTGCTCAACCAGGTAGCAGACATCTTCTTCGTCCATGTCTTCCAAACTGGGGTCGTCCAAAATTTCACATGCTGCCGCAATTTCATCATCCAAGGACCTCTGTCGGGAGGCCTGAGCCTGTCCTTGGGTAATCGAGTTCCTAATATCCTGCAATTGTCGCTGCAAATCACGTACATAGTCGGGACAATCAGGGTCCACGGACGTTGCCCGAGGCCGATCGCCGACAGCCATCGCAGATTCCATTGGCTTTGATTGGCTGTCGCCCTCTTCAACCGACTGCAGTATACGTACCGCTCGCATAAAAATGTCATTCGGCCGATCATAAGCCCAATAGGTCGCGTCGGCGAATGAACTTGCCACTTTCGCCCGAATCGAAGGTTTCAGACCGCGCGTCGCGCGATCCACAACCTTCAATTCGCGAACTTTCGGCTCGGCGTCGGGAAAAGCTTTACAGGCGAGCGTCCTCAACTCAATGAGGTACTCATGGCACGTTTCGGACGCTTTTTGCGCCCGCTCGAAAAATTCTCGAGCAAACTGATCGGATGTTTTGGCGACTGGCTCATAAAGCTGCTTCAAAACCGCCTCCAGCTCTTCATAGGTCTCGAGGGTATGACCCTCGAGATCTTGTTTGACATTATCTTCCAGCAGATACCAAAGAATAGCCTTCTTTAGCTCGGCTGGGGCCAAGCTTGCCGACCAAGTGTTCTCAAACATGCGAAGCCACGTCGACAGCTGAATGCCACCTTTTCGCCCCTTGAACTTCGAGATTGACTTGAACCATTTCAAGTAATCATGAAGAACATGGACGGTTTCTGGGGTCAGTTGAAGCACATTGACATGCCCCAGGACCGGGACAGTCGGAATCTCGGGTCGAGCCGGCGACGCCGCTCGACCACCTGGCGATGAAGGCCGACCAATCGGTCCGGAAAAGTCCGAGGAACCGGTGTCACCGAGTTCCCGAACGGCAGGTAAGAGATTTCGGCCACCGGTGCGAACTCGATTTCCGGCTCGCGCACCGCGAACCGAAGGCAGCCTAAGGTTAGGCCGATGCGTCAACGGCGATGAAAAATTGGCCGGTGAAGATAACAGGTCCGGTCTTATCACAGTGCTATTCAGCACCGTCGCACTCATTCGCACCATGAATGAGTTTTCATTTCGTTGGTTCGTTAGCAAAAAATCTCGGTGAGTGGTGCGCAAACGCGACTGAATCGCGAATTGGCTCATATCTCCATAACTTGTTGTTACCGGCGTACCCAATCCTGTAGAGATGGCCGACGTTCCAAATCGACCATTTGCTAGAGCCCCCGACAACTGAACGCCATCGTACGCGGGATCCCACGACAATCTTTCGTCAGTTGTCGGCTCTAACACCAAATTGGCCAATGCTGTGGTCCCCAAAGTGAATTCCTGGTCGAGGTCCAAGTCCAACAACCCGAAATTCTGCGAAGCAGCACCAGAAAATCCCGACACAGAGGGTTGGTCCGGCGAAGCCGAGGCCACGGGGGGCACCAAATTCGCGACGGGAGTTGCATGGGGTCGGGTCGGACCCGGCCCCATGAACTCATCCCGACCAATTATCGTTTGGTCCCCGGGGCTCGACCCAAAACTTTGGGGAGAGCCGCTCTGTTGTTGGCCAGACATGTTCCAGTTCAGGTTTCTTACCGTTTGGTCAGTGAAGGACCTGGCCCGAGCGGTTGCACCGCTAGGGGGGTCGGCAGAATCATTTTGCAGAGATTCCATGCTCGAAGCTGCCGAAACATAGACGGATTCCTGCGAAGTGACAGCCGTCAACGGACCAATATCCTCCAAATCCTGCACCGAACCGGACAAACTGCCGCTAACAGAACGGGTGACGCCCCTTCTGTAGTCTCCCAAACCAGCACCTCGTGTCCTCAAATCCGCCTGCGACGCCGAACTGGCCCGCGGGCGGATATCCAGAGCCGAGTCCTGAACACCCGAAGTGGACGGACCCGCTCGGTGCAGGCCCCGCATGGTTCCACCAGCACTTTCTCTACAACAACTTGGATTAGGATACGGCTGATTCCTTTCCTTCTTAGCCTTCAATCTTTCGGACATACGTACAGAATCCATTTTTCAAAATTCTTGGGTGAAACCCGTTTGACTAAAAGTGCTGAAAAAATTATTCAAAAGCAAAAATACAAACGGATTTACCTCTAGGTACCCCACAAAAAAAACACAAGTTATATACGTATAATGGAAATTAGTGCGATACCGGCTACAAAAATCACAGTACAATTGCTAAATAGAGCAAACTCACTCAGGACCTGAAAATAAGGGGGTTATACAAATATAACCTGAAAACAGACAAAATTTGACAAAATATCACAAATACACAGGGCAAAATACCAGGTTTCGCAATAAAATGACAAATTAACGAAAATTAAGTTATTTTTGGCACTACAAAAAATTTGATGTTATTTCCTAACTCAAATCCCGAGAAAAATACCCTAAACTAGCTCACCCCAAGATATAAAAAATTATTTGCAGCCTAAAAGTGGTATTGGGTCAAACCCACACGCATACACAATTATACGTATATAAACACACAAACACCTAGAGAAAAAATTTTAAAAATTTTGACCCTAGGGGGGAGGGGTGTAAAAATACGTACGTAGAAAAATGGACAAAAGTGATTGAACGGCAAAAGAAAGATTTACGAAGGGTTCAACCCCCACAGAAAAATTAACAAAAATTTACCGAAATAAAAATTTGAAAATTTTAGCGAAGGGATTCAAACCGCAAGGCCAAATTTGACACCCTGAGCTCCTGGCAGCCTAATGTAGCGGTACCAGAGTGAAACTAGCCTAACACAATAGTACCGTTACCCCGTGAGAGCAACTCAAGCGAGGAGACCGTGGCACAAGTGAATAACACACCAACCGCGCAGGAGCCGGCCGGGGAAGCCTCGCCAAATATATAGCCCTAGTGAGTGGGTGACACCCGCTCACCTCAGAAATAACACTAAACTAACCTAGGAGCTCAGTAAGACCTACCAAAAATACACACAGCTAGTGGAGATATTTAATAAAGTAATTTAATAAGTACAACAAGTATTTATGGAAATAGAGCAAATATAGAAATAACAAGTCTAGTAATTTAGGGGGGGCAAAGGCCCAACAAATACGTATAGTTATACAGTAAAAGAATCTAACACACACACAAACTCACCAAATAATTATAGGGCGAAGCCCCACTAACGTACCAATATATGGCCCACTGAAGATATACAGGGGGAGAAACTGTACACAGGAGAATGGGAGAGAATAGAGAGAGAACACGACTGTACTGTACAAGGGAAAAACCCACAACTGAAAGGGGGAGAAGTTTGACGGAGAAACCCCCTCCCAAGAGAAGCGCCCTCTAGCTGGGGTGTCCCAATCATGTAGCTCCAAGGGGGGACCCCACCCATCCAAACCTATCCTATAGGTGGAGCTACATGACACGTGAAGGAATGCTTGCTGACTAGGCAAGCCAACTATTAGCTAAGTAGATTGATTTCGTAATAATTGTAATAACGAAAAGGTTGACCGTTACAGTCAGCCTCTTGCGTTACACTACAATAAGTCTAAGTTATGTTTGTGAAGTTGGCACTACGTGCAGAGAAGTGGGCATACTGTAGATTTGTGTTGTATTTTAAGGAAAGAACTAGTATCTGAGATAACAGGTGTTGAGATGTACATTTTGATGTCATGAATAATCAATCATTTTAGTGAGTGGCTTTTGAGTTCTTTTCAGTATATAAAAGGTCGGCAGGAATTGCCTAGTTGCAGTTTAGTTGGGGTAGTGTGTAGTGCGAAGTCATTTGTCACCCAACAGTATTATTATTATTTTATACGTATTTTTGAGCTTTGAATGTGAAGACCTTTTGCTCTGAACCCGAGTAACTGTACTTGTTTTGGAATTTAGCTGTATTCTGGTTCTAACTGCTTTAATTTTGAGTAAAACCTAATTTTGTGTGATTTACTTTCCATAGGTCGGAGGAGATTAGGATTTAGACTTAGTTTTTAGCGTCACACACCTTTGACTCGAACCTAGCAACTCCTTAATCCGCGAATTCTTAAATTAAGTTTGGTTGATAAACCATTAAGTTTCGTATAAAAAACCATTGTACACATTCTGAATTTGTGCTCGAGAAAAAAGTTGGATTTCTATCTCCCAGAGACAGGAGTAGCAACAGATCTCTCCAGTACACGCAGCAGATTCAAATTTTCGAGTTTCGGTACACTCGCGGACAGGGATAGGAACAGGTCCATTCACTACACGTAGCTACCCTCCATTAGTTTGATTGATGTAGTGGAGGCTCCACCAGGACCACTGCAATGGCGGGCGGGCGACCATTGCTGTCGTTGACTTAGGTGGGGGACGCGTCGGTTGGTATGGATTGGGAGTTTGCCGGATTGGGGGAACTGAATCCGAAATTTGTCTGAAATGTGGGGGATAGGGGGAACCCACAGACCCCCTCCAAGTACCCCCACGACCTCTCCCAAACCTTTCCCAAAATTAGTTCAATTTCGTGTTGCCGTACGTTTCCTTTGGGGAAAGTCCAAATTCGTTTTTTGGTATACCCCTTTTTTAACCTAATTTTACCTTTGAACCTAGAACCTAATACGGGGTCCCCATGACCCAAGATCCTGATTGTTCGTACCTCATTTGCATATTTGGCATTTGGGCCCTCAACTAAGTCTATATTCAAAATTACACACTTATACTAAACCAATTGTATTTATTTGCCTCAACCATGAAATGTCATACTTCCTACGTACTACCTATGTTTTGGTATGAGTTTTATGCTTCGCGCACACATTCGCCATTCGCGCATAGCCAAACAAGCTTAGTCCTAATCGCTGGTATTACTCCACAGTTTATGCTTTAACACGCACACACACACGCAAACACACATAGTTATTAAGTTATTTAACTAAAACTATTGATGTAGCAATTATATCATAAACTAAGCTATTTTACCTTTGATCATTTGGACAACATTTATATCATATTTAAAACTTATCCAGCAAATATTTACATAACATTTATACTACATTTAGACTAGCATGCGCTCATACCAGATTGAGATCATCCATGCACACAAATACCGATTAGGTCCTATTCCTGCCTAATATCTGAGTTTCATTCATATTGGCAGAGCTCACAACCTTCATCAAACAGAAGGAGTTTCCGCGAGTTACCACACACGATCAGGATCACAGAAATACTTTTGCATTCATACATACACACACACGATCACATAATTTTTTAGCTAATTAATACTTAACTATTTCTACTTACCAACATGATTACAACAGCAAATACAACAAAACCTAACCACATAATTTCTTAGCTATAATTTTATATATATCCTAACAATGTTAACTATTAATTTTTAGAGATTTTGTGAAAACTTTGGTGCGAGTTTTAAACGTTTTAAAACTCGACTTTTAGCGCAGAAGTTTGAGAAGTTTGTAGTATTTTGGAAAAGTATTTTGGAAACTTTATGAAAGCCGTGTGAGTAATGATTGCCAAGCAATCATTACTACAAAAACTACTACAACACATTATTAATGCTAATACATACAAGAACGGCAGGGAACCTGTCATTCCCTTTTGAAACTCCTCAATAATTAATTAAAATAGAACAACTCAAAGCTTTTAGGATTTGAGTCAAACATCCTAGATTTTAAAGACCTATTACTTTTGGAACCGACCTAAAGCTGAAATGAACGACATAATACAGAACAATAAAAAATTTCTGAGTTAACTGCGCCTTGATTAACAATATGGCCGGCAACTCCTAGTTGCCGGCTGTGGGGAAACGGGTTTCAGAACTAGCTCAGTATCTTTCAGGGCCATATTTTTGGAGACCCACTAACTCACTCCTAAGAGGTGGGGTCCCTACTCATTTCTTCCCAAGAAACTACAAAATACATCATTATTTTCTGGCCTCTGAGGCCCTAATAAAAATTACAATTCAAAAGTCGTGGCTGGACCGAAAACTAAAATAAAAATGCGAAATGAAAATAAGGAAATTAGGCAAATCTCAAGACCCCCATCGCACAGGAGGAGTTTACATGAGCTGCCTTCTGAAGCGAAATCATAAAATTTAAAGATGAGATAATAAATAAAGGACAAAACTCAAGACTTCCATCGAACAGGAGGGGTTTACATGAGCTGCCCCGATACAGAAAATCATAAAATAAAACGAAGAATAAAATAAACTTGGCCTTGGGCCCACTCATACTAGAAAACTAAAAATTGGCCAGAAGGCCTCGCACCAGAAAAGGAGAAAAACTCTGCCCGTGGGCTCAAAATAGTACATAAAAAAGCTTGGGCCCGAAGGCCTATATAATACGGAAAAAATTGGCCGACAGGCCCAAAAATACATGTATAAAAAATTGGCCCGAAGGCCCAACGCAATAAAAAATTGAGGCCAAAAAGTGGCCTTTACTTTCCTAGGCTTTTATCCTCTCATCTATTCTTGGCCGGGCATACAAAACCCATCTGGCCCTCAGTTTGTGTGTGTTCGCTGGTGTTTTTCTCAATTTCTTTTCTAGCCCGAAGGCTAGAAAAGTCCCTAATCTTTTTCCTAACCGGAGAGGATGCGCTTAAATCTCCGTGCCAAAACTCTGGCACACAGCGGAGACGCATCGAAGAGGGGAGGGGGAAGCAACCTCCTAAGGTTGCTGCTCAAGCGAACACTGACGGTTCTGAAAAATTTTGGGCCGAGCTGACAGCTCTCTGACAGCTCGTTGACAGGTCATTAAATCGGGTTGGGGCGGACTTTTCCTTTGTTTTTAAGGCAAAGCTTCTAGAAAGTTCTAGAACTTTCTAGAAGCTTGCCACCCTTTGCATGTGGGGCGCAGCGGCGGGCTGAGCCAGCTGGCCATCGGGGGTCGAAATTAATGAGATTTAGAAAATATTACCCCCCCAACTGACCCATTTTTGATAAATTTTGGGTGCTGAAACTCGGCGAAACTTTGCGAAATTTTCTTTAACATATAAAGGTAACCAAAGGGAGAACTTCGTGAATTTTCATAACTTTGTCGAATTATTACGACTTATACACAATTTTCTATAAGTTAAAACCTATATCATAATAAACTACATGTTTTCCTACGTAGGTCTAGCTACTTATTTTAATATTCATATTAATAATAAAGGAGATTAGCCCCCTCTAATTGGTATGACTTGGGCTGATATTACTATTTTCCTTCTCTTTCTTGGTTGGCCTTGTCCTCGGCCAAAAGTTCAAGCGAGGACAACTGCTAGGCCCTGGAAGAAAGAGGCCTAGCAGAATAGAGAGGAAAAGAAAACAACACCTGGGAAAGGTTTGACTTAAGTCAAACCAAATAAAAGACCCTTTTAGAACACTCCTTTTTGGAGTGTTAAGATTACGAAATAAAAAGTAATCTTATAAAACCATGTTTGCTCGTAACTTTCTTATTTTTGGGAGTTGAAAAGTCGGGTTTGGATTTTTGGAATCAGGATCAAATTTTCATTCATATGAGCCCAGGTCATGTTTTCAACCAAAATTACAAAATTTAACCAAATATTAGCTAAATATCACTAACTATCATTTATTAACCCTATTTAACTATGTACTTAGCTATTCATTACCTAATATTGAACCATCTTCTAACAATTTACTATTTTCAATGGTTTTCAGTGCTGGCATTCTCTATTGGCACTTAAATTCCAACTTTGAGAGCATAAAAGACCTTTATTTCTCTAACAAAAGCTGAGGAACATTCCTATAATTGGACATTAGGCATTTCCGACCGGGAAATAGGGGAATTGAGAGTCCTATCTCGGACTTATTGAGGGTAACTACCCTTTTAACTGGGATTTGTAATTTCATCTCGGACTTATTAAAGGTAACTACCCTTTTAGCTGGTGTTCGTAACTTCGTATTAGTAAAAAGGGGTTAGTACAATTAAGGGCTGAGAGCCTTCTCGCAGTGTTCGGTGTAGGCAATCTAAACGGAATACCAGATTTTTTGAGCAACAGTGTAGCTTGGAAGCTACACACATGGCTACACTAGGCAAAGATAAGGTACTAGCTTCCGCAGGACATTACAAGTATGCGGCTACACAACCATGGACATGCTCTCCCTAGCAGCGGAATGAAAAGTTTGGAGCTACTAAATTCAGGATTTAGGACAACTTTTGCCTATTATTTATTTTGGGCAGATATCAATTTTGTTCAATGCGAGCCCAAGTTTGGCTAAAATTTATTTTCCATTTCCTATTCAGTCAAGATTTTTCCGTCGCATCAAGAAAATAAATCTGAGTATTACTTGCCTCCGGTATCGCAACAGGTTATTCTGAAGTGGAGGCATAGGTGTGTATCTCTGGCAGCACCCGCTGCGAATGAAACTGCTCTCCCAAAGCCTCCTGAGCACACTGATCTGACTGTTGTTGCGATGACAAAGTTGAGCTTTTTGTAACATATATCTTCCCGATTTCGAAATTTTTTTCGATCTCCTGATTTTATATGGGCATGCCTTGCCATGTCTGCCTCTGCTTTATTTTCATTTGTTCGACTCAGATTTCGGGCTAGCTTTATCCTGCCTGTTCGTTGAAGATTGCAAATATTTGGTGATATAGCATCAAGAATCTACACACACAGCACAATACAAAACAAATGGCATCATAAGCCCATACCTGCGGCAAGTATCAAATAAATTATAGAAATTACGTAGTTTGTATATTAGAACTAGAGAACCTATAAAACTGACAGATCGAAGGATTTGCGGCAAAGGTTTGTTCGAAACGCTATAGTCCTTACAACGCTGTGCTCCTGAGTCAAAGTCAAAGCAGCTGTTGAAAGAATTGTTCTTGTGTCCCCAAACTCCTGACTGTTATATGCTTGTTGCGATTTCTGCAACATCCAATTCAACGTTCTGAATGCGTTTGGAAGGCAACAACAAAGCATTGCACTAATAAACTATGCAGTCAATGCAAGAAGTAAAAGCAACTTGCTAGCAATGACTATGACTTCAATGTTCTAACGTTGTTGAAAAGTATAATGTTGTGCATAAAGCTTGGTGGGTTAAAAATAATGTTGGTTGTTACCTCCGTAATAGCGTTGATCGACGTTGAGGACGGCAGATTCAAACTGTCACTGTCCAACAAACAGGGCACCCAGTTGACATGACCGAAGCTGTTAATTTTTCCGTTTAGACGGAAGTAATTCTCAATTTTCCCAATAGTGCGTGCTGAGGTTTCCCACAGATCCGCTCGGAGTTTATTGCTTCATCAGAAGTTTTATTAAACTTTATTGAAGAAATGACGTTAATAATTTCAAAGCAGTGACTTTTGGCCAGTTACTAGACATAGAAAAACGTTTTGCCCTGATTTCCTTGGAATTTTTGAACGCTTCAGCCCAAACGACTCAGACTCGGCCAGACTCAGCTGAACTCCATAAAAACATAAGCTCCCTAGTCCAAGTCAACAATACCAACAATTTTTTGCATCAAGTTCTAGTGTGTTTGCCCGATACTATTGCATGTCTAAGCTTGGGCTGGCTAGCTTTGGCGTCATGAAGGAGAGGACAGGAAAATTCCAGAGGAGTCACCTGATTCCCTCAGAAAGATTTAATGTGTGGTCTAATCGGAATTTGTTCTGAGGAGTCTCGCTGTGATTTTGGTAGGCGTGTATTCATTTTCATGGTGCTAAAATTGCGAAGGTCGCGGGCTCTATCACTATTAAAGGTGTTTTAAACAATAACTTATTGATTTCATTATTTTTATTAGCCATAATTTTTCGAATATTTCCTTTAATTGTGTCGAATTCGAATATTATCGAATACTAATCTTACTATTGCTCCCCAAAAGGCCTAATTAAACTATTTTCCCTCAAATTGAAAAAAGTTTGATAAAAACTGAACGGCAACCTTTCTCACCACGAAAATACACAGGAAAAAATTTTAGTCAACGCAAATAGAATGGATTCCCGCTCAAACGTAAAGAATCACAGGAAACAATTCTACTTATTTTTTCGAAGACATTCCGACCTCACCACGTCACCACAAAAATTCACCGGAAAAAAATTGACAAAATCCAATTTGCAATAATCCCGGATAACCGGAAGTAGTAATAGGTCAGCACCACAGGTAGTTCGTGGGGGAGGAGGAGGAGGAGGAAGAGGCCGGGAGGCCCGGAGGCCGGGAGGCTCTGGCGGAGGTGGTGGCGTAAAGAGGCCCGGAGGCCGGGAGGCTCTGGCGGAGGTGGTATAAAGAGGCCCGGAGGCTCAGCTGTAGCTTCTTAGAGACCGGAACCACGGCTGACCCAAGCTTAAATTTGAAAATTCGTTATTCTTAACAGGAAAATTTTGTATATAGGGTTTTCGACCATGTAGAATTCAAATATGAGTTTAGTTTTCCTCTGCAACCTAAGCTCAGTCCTGTAGCTAACCCATGACCGGAACCATTGCTGACCCAAGCTTAAATTTAAAAATTCTCTATTTTAAGCGGGAAAAGTTTACCTAGGGGGTTTTCGACGACGGAGAATTCAAATATGAGCTTAGTTTTCCTCTGCAAAGTAAGCTCCGTGCTGTATGTGGCCGGAACCATGATTGTTGTAGAGATAAAGGTAAGCCAGGCGAACTGGCGGAAAAATTTTATTTCAAGCAGTATACAGCAGTGTTTACAAGTGACTACATATTATACCAGGTACAAATACAATTACGATAAGTTCAATGATTGCAGCCATGATGATTCCATGGTATAATAAGCCATTCGGGTACTGTCCATCGTTTACAGGGATGGTTTCTCAACCATTCTGTAAATTCTACAGTTCCAGCATCACAGTCCATGTGTCCCAGCACAAATGCAACGTCAAATCGGGCTATATCCGTAGACTGGAACTTTCTATGACTTTTTAGCTGAAGCTCCTTTAGACGGGTATAAATTTTCCAAGTAACGCTCTTCTCCAATGGCTGATCAGGTTCCGGCAAGATCATCATAAGATCGTTCTGCCCTGATGTTCGCAATGCTTCTCTAAGTAGAATTGAGGCATTGGCTCCGTAGCGATTAGAGTCGTTAACAGTTCGTAATTTCTGTCGTGTTCAGGCGTGCAAAGCCTGAGCTTATCTGCAACGTTTGTGGTAAATAGTCCCACTTCCACCAGGTAATCCAATATCGGTTCCGCTTTCATGTCATTACAAAATAGCACCAAGTTATCGTAAACAAGATCCATAATAGCTACAATAAAATGACAGGTGTATAATAGCATCTAGTAGAAGAAAAAGCATCGCTAACAAGAGCCATAATAGCTACAATAAAATGACAAGTGTATAATAGCATCAAATAGAATAAAACGCAACACACAACATCATTTGAAATAACGAACAACACACTGCAAAACTAACATTGAGGCACCCTGCTGTGATTGCACCTGTCCATATTAAAAATTTAACGCTTGGGTTCCCTGCTGTGTTTGCACCTGCCTCAAAATTTCAAACGGTTTTTGCGACTTTAACGATCATTTTTGTGTGTAAATCTAGCAGTGACAATACAATGGAAGGAGAAACCAATGTTCAGGTAATAGTTTTACAGAGGTTTTGAGCTTAGAGGTAGAGGTAAGAGGTTGTGAGATAAGTGGTTTAGAGATAAGAGGATTTGAGGTTTAGAGATAAGCGGATTAGTGGTTTAGAGATAAGAGGATTAGTGGTTTAAGAGGATTAGTGGTTTAGAGATAAGAGGATTAGTGGTTTAAGAGGATTAGTGGTTTAGAGATAAGCGGATTTGAGGCTTAGAGATAAGCGGATTTGAGTCATGAGGTTTAGAGATAAAAGGATTAGTGGTTTAGAGATAAGAGGATTAGAGGTTTTGAGATAAGCGGATTTGAGGTAAGAGTTTTAGATGTTGCCTCTCTTTACTCGCTCTGAGGTACTCCGACATTCTCCGGCACCGTTTTATTTTAGAGCAACTGCAACATATGTGGAATGACATTCGGCCGGAAAGATGCATTGGTGCGGCACATGGACACCAAGCATTTCAAAAAGGTAATTCGATGTGCCTGCAATACAGATAGTACCATATTTTGATTGAGTGCAGGTATGCCTTGCCTTTAGTCGGGTTCTTATTTCATGTGTCGACTTCTTTTGTTTCAGGTCAGGATTCAGTGCGGACATTGCCCCCAGACGTTTCTGCGAACAGATACCTACCAGCGCCACTTTCGAGAACAGCATGAGCAATTGAGGAAGTTCATCTGTGAAGAATGTAATCGTGCCTTTACAAGGAAGGAAGAACTAGCCGCACATCATAAACGGATTCATGTCGATGGTGGCAAGGCTCGACGACCAAAAGGAGAATCTAAGCATTGCTTCGACTGCTCTCGTACATTCTCACGGTCAGATACGTATCTGCGCCATCTCAGAGAACAGCATGGGCAATCATTGCCGGTTGCCTGTATAAATTGCGGTCGCGTGTTTGCCAGACAGGATCTCCTGATGGCTCATAACAAACGAATTCATTCAAAGAAGCGCAAGTTGGAATCTGAACCAACAACGGAACAAAAACCACCAGAACCACCAGCAACAAAAACGATGAAGACTACCGAAGCCGAAAGAGAATAACAACTATACTTGTTCAACCATGTATTACTGTATGTATATATGTGTTTTATTTGAAATAAAGCCATCCGCCACGCTGTGGCTTCAGGCGGAACCTCTGGAGAGGTTTGATGATTTCATTCAGTCAAGGTGAATAGCCAGCACCGTCAGCTTCCTTCTTTCTGGAAATGACCAAACGTCAGCAACTGTTGACTTCTCGACCCATCCTTTAAAGAGAATATGGTAGCATTCATCCGTGATAAGCAAGTACATTTTGTCATCATTCGTCCAGTTTTGGAACTTGAGCAGCATAAAATCTCTGATATCTGATGACTCCACAGTGCCACCATTGATTGCTGTAAGTTCCGCTTCCACACACCTCAAGTTGGCAGTGGATAAGATATAATCTCGTTTCGTCTGATATTCCATTGTCAGTCAGTTTCTTGTCAATTTCAGCACCTTTTATTACTTCTTCATGAATTCTTCGCATAGCTGTTGCATAGTGCAATCAGCAAGCAGTGCCTGATCTTCCGTCTTTAGTCCAGTGATGAAGTACTGGCCATTGTGAAATAGTCGTACAGTAGCTCCATTGAGCTTCCAGGTGATTCCACTGAACAGCTCATAATCCATCATAACGTAACCGTAGGGGCGCAGGTATTCATAGAACGAGTCCAAGTCCACAGCTGATTTGGCCTTGTTTGAGAATACAAGGTTGCATATCCTATAATTCTCCAAGCTAGCATCCAACCTTTCAGCGAGTTTATGGGCATTTTCTATCGCATCTGAGGTTGAGGTTGAACCAACACAGTTGAAAGATCCACTCTTGAATATCAGAAATGTGCAGCCATCATGCAGTATAGCCCCGCTGAATCGCTTAGGTTGATAGTAGACATCATCCAGCTTCGTCAGGGCAATTTCTTTACCAAGCTTTCCAGTAAGCACAACGTTGACGATCGGCATTTGCAGCACTGTCCACCAGCTTCACACGTTGCTCGTATCCTGTCCACAAACTTCTTTACAACCCGGTCGTTGTCACACCTTCTCAGGTATTCCACAATAGATTCGAGACTATGCCCTTGGCATCGTTTGAGTAGAAAGTAGATGCAGTATTCTCCACAAACGTTAGTATCAAAGTTCTGGAGGCAATAAGGGTTGTATTTATTAACATCGTACTTGCCAAATTCAGCAATGGGAGGCAGTCCATAACTGTCAAAGTATTCTATATTGTTACCAGCATAGAGCGCAACCCAGTGTTGGCCAGGCTGATCTGCGGGGTCGGTGTTGGCAATAAAGCAGGCAGGTCTTGACTTGATGTTTGGTAGACAATCACTGGCAAATACCCCAATGAAGTCTTTACATCGTTTCATCGTTTCTGTAATCTCTTTAGTATTCATATTGCGTAGTCAAAGAATGGTGTTCTGTTGGCATCAATGGCAATCAAGTTATCAAATTCTCCATATATGATTATGACGATGCCTTGAGGGAAATCCGCAGCAGGCAAAGGCTCCTTCAGATTCATGCAGAGGCTCAAGTCGCCTTCTCTAATCAATTCCATAGCTCCAGTATCCACGTTATCGGCAGTTAGACTAAAGGTGAACATGGTGAATCCTTTAACAAAGTTGTTGTAGGATATATCCATGCCCCTATCCAAGTTGGCCATGTCGCAGTTTTCGTAGAGGTACATGTATGGAAAACTGTACTGATAAGTTTTCCAGTCCATCTTCAAGGGATACTTGGGCACATATTCGTCTCCACATTTAAGGGCAATTTCTGTGACATTGCAGTGTTCAAACTTGAAAGGGTTCTTTGTGAAAGATCCGTTGAATGCTTCAGCATCTACAAGGCTTATGACCACTCTTCGCGGTAATTGGCCACTATAAATTGAGTTTTCAATTATATGCTGAGATCCTGCAGCTATATGTCTTGTAGCCATTTTAATCCTTCGAATAGGATATTTTGCCGTATTTGGCGTCTGCAAGATTTGTTCGATTGCTAGGGAAAGGGACTCTTGTGGCTTTACTTTCCAGACGTACCATCTAATATCGTCTACCAGTAGTTTGTACTTTGTACCGTTACTGATGAGACAGAAATTATCGCTGTTTCTGTGTAATTCCAGTGCTAGCTCACAATCGCTCAGCAAGTATCTTTCCTGCTTAAACAAGTCACAATGCAGTGGAGCCAGTAGTTCAACCGCGTTGTTATCTAGAAATGGCTTAGCTCTTTTTCCGGCTGCTTTCGAGGCTAGTTCAAAATTGTCATCCTTGTAAAACAAACTTAGTTGCTGATGAGAGTTTTTGGCGTCCCATCCGTAGTTTAGCAATGTCTCCAAGTACGCTTGGTATGCATAAAGTGGGCCAGAGTTGTAGATTTCCTTGTCGCTGAGTTTAACTATAAGGCGCTCAAATAGGGTTTTCCCAATCAAATTGATTGGCGCAACGGGAAAGTCATCCGCGTCTACAGTTCCATCAGCTGCTGCCGTCTGAGTCACAGCTGCGCCAGCATCCGATACCACTCTGAGTTTTATGTAAAGGTAGTTTTTGTTGAGATCTAACATGTACGCGTCCCTTGGGACGAATATCCTGTATGGACCAGAATTGGTTACAGGGTTTTGAGGGTAATATTCTGACCAGTATCCTTTCTCAACAGCCACCTGAGTGGGTGGGAGTGAGAATAAGTCCAGTTCACTCTTGAAACCGGGAACAGAATTTGCGTCAAGTCGCTTAGTCATAGTCTAAAATGTCTCTTTTTCGACGCTTAGCTTTGCTTCTGCCTATTGTTTTTATGTTATTGGCGCGCTTTCTTGATCCGAGCCCTCTTCCTTCCTGTAAGTCCTTACCCGTGGTTTCCAAGACTCGACCTACGGCTTGTTTGGAGTGTCGTTTAAATGACGTTCCAGTGTCTTCTCCTCTAATCAAGTAGTCTCTCGCAACCTCTGAGCCTGTCCGCAGTGCTTCTTTGCCTACTTCAGCGCCAATTTTTCGGACTGTCGGCCATATAGCTCTGAAGATGCCACCAAGTACTTTAATGAATCCACCACCACGCTGATAGGGCACACCTTTGTAAAATGCCCCACCTCTACAAAAGTCACTTTTCGCTATGAGCCGACTTTGCGGCGCCCACTGCGGCGCTGTGGCGCAGCTGCAGCGCAAAAAAGCTGTGATTATTAAATTCTTTAGAGGGTACTACTAGACCTATAGCCCTCTAGGTTGGCCCCACCGCTGCAGTTCACGTGAAAGCGGTGAACATTAGGAGAAACCGAAAAAAAACATCGCCGCCATAACCGGTCCGGGGCGCAACTTTTCTGCAGTAGAATCAGACCAAAAAGACCTCTTTCATGACAAATACTTTTCGTGAACTTTTACGCAGTCCTCTAAAATTTTTGTGAAATGTCGCAAAAATAATGATGTTTCAACTTGAAGCTTATCATACGAGTCTCGGTAACGACCCCTACCGCGCGCAACCGTATGAGTGCCTAAGGTCAACTGATGTGTAAAGTGTAAAACAAGGCGGTGCAAAAGGAGGCCTTTGACCAGAAAAAGCACAGAGTTGGGGCCCGATTTCTTTTTGCTGAAATTACATTGTACGTATATACATCGGCTGAAATTACATTGTACGTATATATATACATCGTATATACCAAGACGGGCAAGATGGTCTGAAAGTTCTATGGAGGAAAATTTCAGGCAAAACCTAGTGCTTTTTGTGATATTATCCTTCAAAAGTAGCACCGCAGGCGAAAACTTTTCTATTCATGCACAGGGTATTTTTACAGGGGGGGGGGGCGGGGGCCCACTTCCGAAATTGACCTTCCCCCCCGAAAATGCCTTCCCCCCGAACTCGCCCCTTCCCGGGATTTTTTGGAGGCCCAAATTTTTGCCAAAAATAGGCCAATTTTCAAAAGTTTTCCGGCGTCGCCGGAAATTTTTTCGTAAAATTGCCATTTTCAGCTTAAATCATGGCATTTTTGAGAACGTTTTAGGTTTCACCATGCAAAATACGCCAAAAAATACCATTTTTTGGCTCATTTTTACAAAAAACCTCCGCCCGAAAATGTCTTCCACCCCGGGCCCGGCCCCCCCCGGAAAAAACCCTAAAAAATACCCTGCATGCACGCTACTGGTCAGGCGCGTAGCCGGGGGGGGAATTCCCCCCGAAATTGTGTTGCCCCCAGGAATTTTTTCCTGCCATGTGTAAAATGCCCATTTTTCAAAAACATTTTCGCGCCTTAAACGCGAAATAAGTGTATTATATATACCATTATATTAATATAAGACGTGTTTCGCAATTAAAAATGAGTACCAATTACAGTATTTGGTATTCTTTGACAACTTTCTGCATCATTTGGGTGCATGAACATACACGGCGTCTTAAATATTCAAAAATGAATTTTTTGCAGAAATACAGTTTTGTTTCAATTTTAGACTATCTATATTCGTAATTTTGGTTGAATTTTTACCGTGTTGGCGTGCTTCATATTTCACATTGTCCCGCGAGTATAATTCTAACTTACATTGTATAAACGTATATATATATATATATATCAGGGGCGCAGCCAGGGCATGCGAGGCATGCGGCCGCATGCCCCGTCAGGATTCGGAAATAAGAAAATTAACCGACGAAAGTAAAGCTAACTAGAAACAAAAATTTCGCGACTTCGCTGCTAATTATATTTATATATTCGTAACTTGAATGTATGAAAACAGTACTGGAGTAAGTCTCTTCAAGCAAATCTACTTCTAACGTCAACAGTCAAGATGTGTCCAAATTTATTGAAGCACAATTTTTCGACTTTATTGCTGAGTTTGCGAACTTGTCGACAAATATTTCTGACTCCCACCGTGTAGCACACAGGTTTTCTCAAAATATTGAGGCGAGCTTGTTTCTTCATGAGCAATTCACAAAAAAATAGCTGGGTATACTTTACTGAGGGGGCGGGGAGCACCCCACTTTTCGGGTCCCCCACCTCCTCACTCACTCTTTTCAAAACTTTTCCGGCTTCGCCGGAATGTTTTGGTCAAAAATCGGCTATTTGTACTCAAACTCAATTTTTGAGCACTTTTCAGCATAGTTATAGCAATACATGTCGAAAACAGGTTATTTTTACTGTATCTTGGAAGTTTTAGACTATTTATTCCCTCCCTCATTTTTCTACCTCCCCCCCTCTAGTGAGGGCTCGCCTCGCCACCCACTTTTTTCGCCTAAAATAAGCCCAGAATAGTCCTCCCGTAAACGTTTGTTTTTAACCCTGACCTGGTCGCCTTTTCTTAGATTTCCTACTCTTTGAGAAATATATACATGTTCAAAAATTGTTTTCTTGTTATTATAGCCATGGGGGGGAAGTCCACATTTTCGGATTTTGGCTGGAACTTTTTTATTATAGGGCTAGCTATGAACTTTAT
>JASAND010018890.1:0-20962 GCA_030248195.1 Trissonchulus latispiculum
AGTAAAGGTTCGAAAAAAAATACACCGGCCGGGTCCGAAAAAAATACACCCACCCTAACTCAGGCTAGAAGCTACGGAGCCCAGCCAAACTGTGCCCCATAATAGCGCAAGCTTATTTATATCCAGCCATGGTATGGCTGTTTCCCTAACATAATACACATTGCTTCTAGTTTTTTTGGCAATAGGTTCCGCTGGGCACTTGGGTCCGAAATAAAAATACACCTAAAAATTCTTATTTTAGCTGCTAGAAATCGACCAGGTGTCGAGTTTCAGCGTTTTAAACAGCATTTATGGCTGTAGCATGCACTGACAGTCTCCTGAGTTGGTTCCAAGACGTCAATCTTTATCTTACTACAGTGTCGTATGATTGGCTTGAAAATTTGTCCTCAACTGAGCCGAACTTTACTGGACTGACTTTTAGCGCTGTTTTATGCTAGCCTTCACAGCTCTAGCAGTAATTCCAGGAATACTACTGCATTTTTAGGACCTCAAGCCGCTGCAAATTGCTTGCTACAGTCTCGGTAGCAAAAGTCGACGATATTCCGGGTAGTTAGAGCATTGAAACGAGTTGAAAAAGTCAGGACAATTACGAACCTAGAGTAAAATTAATAAAATAGTACCATATAGTAAACTATAACGACTTTTGCTACGTTCACATGCTCAGATCGGGCTGCCAGGATCCTCAGCAGACAAGCTTTCAGCACTGAACTGAAAACTCGCAATTTTTTCGACTTTAAATGAGCTAAATGATGGTTTATAATCAATTGTGTCAATGGCTAGAGAATGAAAAACAACGTAGACGATCCCTTCCTGTAGGCATTGAAATTCCAGAACTCATGTTAACAGCCATGACCATCTATGACGGTTTTCAGAAGGTCTTCTAGATGTCTGCTGGATATTTATTCTTTGTCGTTACGTTTGTTAAGAATAAAAAACAAAATATGGTCACTGAATAATCAACATTATAGACATTACTGCGTGATAAAAACAGTATAGGGCCAGATGAAAAAGTTTTTCGGGCCATATGCGGTAGGCGGCCTATCTAATGAAAATTAACGACCATAGAGTGGAAAGATGGGTCAATAGTCAACGGAAAATGCATGAGCAGCATCTGTATATACGATTTGTATAGTAATTTTGGCACTAGATAATGAAAGGGCGAATTTTTGGTCCTGTATTTTTTTTCGACCCCGCGTATTTTTTTCGATTTGGGTCCGAAAAAAAATACAGTCAATTTTCAAAATTTTTCTAAAAGCGCAGCCTTTGCCCGGGAACTTTGGGCATGGGAAGAAACTAGACCCCCACCCCACACATGCTGGGCCATATCCGGGATCTGTCCGGCAATCCTATAAAAAGTTATCCAAAAAGTTGCCAAATCGTATTTTTTTTCGAACCTTTACTATACTACGCTGTCGTGGTGCTGAATTTGACAAGTGAGCCTAAGTGAAGAACACAAATGCGGTTACATACGATCAAGGTTATGCTTAGCCTCATTGCTGTTGGTTGGGTGGTGGTGCTTTTTCTTTCAGATTTCACAATTTCAATCGTGCCATACATGATATTGCTGGTGTAGTGCAGATTGGTGAAGGCGCCATACGAAAACGATTAATTGAATTCTCCCAGACGGCCAGCTCTGCGTTAACCCTGGACGAATTTCAGACAGTTGATTTGGAGGAAACCGCTGATCCTCCGGCCTACACGGAGTCCAGACGAAAAGTACGCTTGCGCCTTTTCGAAGAGTTTCTGACTTTATAACGCAGTATTTGTCAAGTAAATTCAGGCTATCTGAATCTTCATGGTGTCAAACTAAGGAATGTATTTCTGTTTTAATTTGACTAAGTGAATTTTTGAGACCATTTTGCTCAGCCTGTTAAAGTAGTTGAAAACGAGCCGACCAGTAAGAAACAAGAAGGTATTAACATGAACTTGCCTAAATTTAGCTTTTCGCTCGCAGGATTACGTAATCCGAGTTAAGCAGTCCTGCTTGCGTGACTCGCGTCCTGGGTATATACAACGTGAGTTACTAAGTTCGAAACTGTACACATGCGTTCTACTGACCTGCTAAAAGGCTCTAAATAGTTAAATGCCG
The DNA here is from genome assembly GCA_030248195.1 of Trissonchulus latispiculum. Lineage (NCBI taxonomy): Eukaryota > Metazoa > Nematoda > Enoplea > Enoplida > Ironidae > Trissonchulus > Trissonchulus latispiculum. Next base: position 2,090 of record JASAND010018890.1, read on the forward strand.
CTAGCCGCACAAGGCATAACTGATCTCTGGCTTGTTTTTACTGGACGGGGCCCATTCGGCGACCTCCCCCCCATTCGAGGAGCCCCATACATTCCAACCTCACCCATAACACCACAAATTGTCAAATTTTACCATTTTACCCCAAATTTTCATAACATTTCTTGCTTCGCTGGATTGTTAACGAAATTTTCACTTTTTTAGCCTAAAAACCATTTAATACCCGTCATTTAACGATTTTCAGTAGTTTTTACACAAAAAACTCGCAAAAATTTGATAAAAAGTTTCCAAAACACTTCCTTCATCGATGTATATAGGACCCCCATGAAGCCCCCCTCATAAATTATGGCCTAAAAATAAGCCAGGATCTCTTATTTAAGGTTCTGGTATCCTTTTATGCAGTGCTTTTGTGGTGATTTTTCGAAACGCTATAACTTTCGCAATTTTGGGAGTTGGAAAGAGCTTACATCGTTTTAAAGCTTATAATCTGTACATTAACATGAGCTTACGAAACTAGCAAAATTGGCAAAAAATAGCAAAAAACTTTCGACATGCGGACATCTGACAGACTGAATATAGACCAAAAATTTTTGAACATCGATTTCTCAAAACTGAAGAATCGGCCAAAATTTTTTCTTGTGCCATGACATGAAGGACAGGGCCGAGGGACATTTTTTTGGATTTGGCTCAACAAGTCTCAGTACTCCAGAAAATCCGGCAAATGCGCGATGACACGAAATTTCACAACATTCTATTCAGTTTTCTCACAACTGGAGACGTTTTAAACCAAGAAAAATGTCCCTCCGCCATAGGGCGAATTTTCATTCAGCCAAAACTCACGCGAATCCATTGGGCAGTCTTTGAGAAATCAATGTTCAAAACAAAATAATCGCAATTTTGCCAAAATGGTTTTTCGGCGAATTCCCTAGCTTAAAGCAATGAACTCCAGCGAATAGGTATTGATAAAATGCGCAATTGGACAGTGTATCGAATGAGTATAAATAAGCCGAAATTGTCTGTAAGATTTGGCAGTAATTTTGAAAACACTGATTTCGTCAAAAATAGCCATTTTTTGACCCCAAAAATCGTTTTTGGCTTAGACTGCCTTAACCACTAGAGGTAGCTCAAAAGTTGTAAAAGCAAAAATGTTCATTTTGGTGCCCTCTTTCCAGCCATCACAACCAATCCGGTGTAGCGACTATGTACTGAGAGAATAAGGGCAAAACCCAAAACTTTCTTATCTTTAAATCTAAAAATCCGGGACTGGTCCCAGAATGTTAAAGAGCACGAAAATAAGGTATTTGGAAAGTTTCATCCACTTTCATAAAGAATTGAAGCTTCTAGGGTCGAATTTACACAAAGCGATACCAGCACCTTAAAAGCATGATTTTTCTTTCAGGCTCGTCTGCAACAGCTGGAAGATGAAGCTGCCCGTCTGGACTGTCTGAAGCCGGAACTGTTGGCCACAGAAAAGGCAGTCCAAAATGCCATAGATCATGCCCTGGCCAGAAAACATCTGCGATTTCGGCGCCTTAGTGGCCAGTCATCCTCTCGTGTCTCGTCTAGTCTGCTCCGTGCGTTTATGTACAGATTTGTGCCAATTTATGCACTGTGTAAATTGCTGTGCTGTACTGGTTGTTGTGCAGTTTGTGCCAGTTTCACAATATACAATTCACAGTTCCAAGTGCTGTGCCTGCTTAAGGCTGCCACGCTATTAAACACCCATAGCGCGGCCAAATATTAGCGTTTTCAGTCTTGTGTTTCTGTATTTCCTTTATTACTGTTTTTCTTTTTGTAAGCAATTATGTATCGCGCCCCCTACATAATATGGCTATAAAGGCGTCTGCGCGGCCCCCTGGAGACCGTGTTGACCTGGTGCCAGCTAATTAGAGGTCCGGGAGGGGTAAAAAGGATACCATCGTAAACAACTCGAGTAGTACTACAAGTACCACCGTACTTTTGCTTCGAATTCGAAACTTCGAATTTTTGCACTAAGCGATAGTTACCGTGCGTTTTTTCTCGGTGAATAACGCTTATTGGAAATGCATTTTACGGCTAAGTGTTTGGAACGATGTGGGCATTTTGGCAGCATACTACTATTATATGTTGGTAGACAGGATCCCCCTATGCTACCTTTTTTGGTCATTTTGGCACCTGGCAAATTTTGGCTCTGTGCCAAGGTCCCAAAGTCGGACTTTCGCTATTTTTCGCAAATTTTGGTCACACTTTTCTAGAACTGGGTAGAAGCTGGAGAGGTCTAGTATCTTTTGTTGAAAATTACCAGTAGGGGTGCATAAAGTAACGAGGGTGATTTTTTAATTTTGCTCCCTAGCTTTCAGGAGATGGGCCCAAACTTTGCATTTTTTGGCCTGCTTGTGCGAAAAGTCCCACTTATATTAGAAATGACCTAAAAGTCATTAAAAATGGCTTTTTTCGACCTTGGGGTGGTCCCCATATATAGTAAATCGGGGTCGCTGAAAACGATGAGCATACTGCCGATACCGCCCGAAGCAGGGTTTTTTTTTTGAAAATCGGACCTGCGTAAATTTTGCGTATTTTTGTTTTCGAGTGCGTATTTTTAATTTCGACTGCGTAAAATTACAAAAATCGCTTTTCAACGTAATAAAAGCTATACACGCATTTAGCGTCGAATTAATGCTGTTTTTAAGAGTTTTAAACAACGTTAAGAATCGTAGCTCGAGCTTAAATTGCGTGCTCTCTCTGTGGTGTAAGAGTATGAATGAATAGGTCACGAAAAATAGATACGCAGGGGGTCTGGGGGGCGCAGCCCCCCTGAAGTTGAAGAAAATTTTAAATTTCGGCGTAAATTTGCTCTTAAAACTTTGACTTCTTTGCCTTTAACAGTTTAATACTTAAGCCAATATTTGGTTAGACAAATAGAGTTACTGTTCCCTTGATTGAACACATACGTATATAAGATTTTAATTTATATACTATATATGTCAAATCAAATAGAAAGAAAAGCACCGCATGGTACAACGTGGGCATAGGCAGAAAGTATAATCAACTGTAGACGGAAGGAGAATCGAAGAGATATGCGGGGGGTCTGGGGGGCGGAAGCCCCCCAGAAGAAGCCAGAGCCAAAACTACGGTAAATTGTCTCAAGAAATTAATTTAGAGCACTCTAGAAATTCCTACTGCCGAATTCTTCGGATGCGTATTTTGGTGCGTATTTTTGTTTTTGACTGCGTATTTTTAAGCTCGACTGCGTAAATACGCAGTATTTTACGCAAAAAAAAAACCGTGGCCCGAAGTGACCACTTGGTCAGCATGGCTCCCGTGGTTCCTCGCCCAGGGTCAAAGTTGGGAAAACTCACTCTAAACAGCGTTTTTCGGCGTCTTGGTCGGGGGCATATGTAGTAAATCGACTACGCTCGTTTCAATGGGCATATTGCCGAAACCGACGGAAGTGATCACTGGTCACTACAACCTTCGGGGCCTATTGACCACTGGTCAAACGGCCTAAAACTGCGTTTTTCGGCGTTTTGGTCGGGGGCATATATAGTAAATCGACTACGCTCGTTTCAGTGGGCATATCGCCGAAACCGACGGAAATGACCACTGGTCACTACAGCCTATGGGGCCTCGCCTATTGACCACTGGTCAAACGGCCTAAAACAGCGAATTTGGGATGAACCGGATTTAGAGTTACCTTTCGTTCTCTTCAAACAAACAAAGGCACGCGAAAAATACGTCTTTAGTCAGCGCTTATATTTAAATGGCTAAAATTATTGTTAACTGGATCACTGCTGTCATGGCTTACTGAGCCTGATTTGCAGGTTGTGTATCATAGGGGTCGCGGTAGCGACCCCTATAATATGAGTCAAAACGCCCCAATGACAGCCTTCAGAGGCGCTGCGCAGAGGCTGCGCAGATTCCTGCGCAGATCCTGCGCAAATTTTGTGCGCAAAAGAAAGTCCGTGTCGAGTTTAGTATAATTGGAAAATTTCATCCCCCTAACACTTACCGTTAAAAAGTTACGCCCGCCGACAGTTATGCCGGCGATGTTTTTTTTCCGGTGTCTCCGTTTTACCCTCGTATGTCACCATTTTGTAGCCTCTTTCACAGAATGTAGCGACGTTCAGACACCTATTGCGGTATATCATCAATATATATAGGTTACTGACTTTCGATATATGTGGTCGTCGCCGCGCCACAGTGCGCCGCAGCGCCACAGTGGCGCCACAAAGTCGGCTCAGAACGTCGAAATGGCCAAAAGTATGCCTGGGATTAGCTTCTTTCCAGCTCTTTGTGCTAATACAAACCAGACAAGTTATATATGGTTGATAAGGACATATATCCGGATTATGACGTTTGAAGTCGGATTTTGGATATGTTGCGCCACAGCGCCACAGTGGCCCGCCAAAGTTGGTGAATGTTGGGTCCGACTTTGAACTTAGTTTTTTCGCTTATTTTTCAAGATAGATTTCTCAGATCGTGCATATAAAGGTTTTTGGGGACGGAGAATCCATTCCCGCCATCCGTTTTGCTGCCCGATTCACCCAATTTGCTGTGCTGGTTCTACTTTGCCCTCTGGAGGGTCCGGTCGGTACCGACTTCCGGGAACACCATATAGGACTTTACATAGCCTTTCAAAACATTGTCTATAGGGGTTTTCTGGTGCGCCCAGCTCATTCCCGGTATCCGTTTTGCCGTCCGACCCACCTATCTTGCTGCGCTGGTTCCACTTCGCCCTCTGGAGGGTCCGGTCGGTACCGACTTCCGGGAACACCATATAGGACTGTACATAGCCTTTCAAAACATTGTCTATAGGGGTTTTCTGGTGCGCCCAGCTCATTCCCGGAGTCCGTTTTGCCGTCCGACCCACCCATCTTGCTGTGCTGGTTCCAATTGACCGTCTGAGGGGTCAGGTCGGTAACCGCTTCCAGGAGGTCCATAGTAGGCTTTACTTGGCCTCTCAGAACTTTGTCTATAGGGGTTTTCTGGTTCGCCCAGCTCATTCCCGATCTCCGTTTTGCCGTCCGACCCACCCATCTTGCTGGACTGGTTCCAATTTGCCGTCTGGAGGGTCCGGTCAGTCCCGACTTCCGGGAACAGCATATAGGACTGTACTTAGCCTCTTAAAACTTTGTCTATAGGGGTTTTCTGGTGTGCCCAGCTCATTCCCGGTGTCCGTTTAGTTCTGATATCCACTCGTTTTGCTGGGCTGGTTCCAGGTTCCACTTGACCGTCTGGGGGCCAGGTCGGGTAAAGTGACAGGTGGTCAAAAATAAAATTTTTGAAAATTGGTCAAATTTGGTACCAAATGAAAGCCCCAAGTGAGCTGAGCAACTTTTCTCATATAAGTGCATGCTCAAAGTGGCTGTAGAGTGCTGTGCTGGGGTACGGGTGGGGTCTTAGGCGATTTTGGGTCGAAAATGAAAATTTTCAAAAGTGGTCAAATTTGGTACCAAATGAAAGCCCCAAGTGAGCTGAGCAACTTTTCTCATAAAAGTGCATGCTCAAAGTGGCTGTAGAGTGCTGTGCTGGGGTACGGGTGGGGTCTTAGGCGATTTTGGGTCGAAAATGAAAACGTTCCAAAGTGGTCAAATTTGGTACCAAATGAAAGCCCCAAGTGAGCTGAGCAACTTTTCTCATAAAAGTGCATGCTCAAAGTGGCTGTAGAGTGCTGTGCTGGGGTACGGGTGGGGTCTTAGGCGATTTTGGGTCGAAAATGAAAATTTTCAAAAGTGGTCAAATTTGGTACCAAATGAAAGCCCCAAGTGAGCTGAGCAACTTTTCTCATAAAAGTGCATGCTCAAAGTGGCTGTAGAGTGCTGTGCTGGGGTATGGGTGGGGTCTTAGGTGATTTTTGGTCGAAAATGAAAATTTTCAAAAGTGGTCAAATTTGCTACCAAATGAAAGTCCTAAGCCAACTGAGCAATTTTTGTCACAGAACTGCATATCCATTTTTCGATTCGTAAGGGGGGAGGGGGGACCAAGGGAACCGAAAAAATTTTTGTATTCGATTGCGCAGGAAAGTTGTATAAGGGATTTTCGGGTTCGTGGAACACGAATCTGAAGTCCGTTTTACGATTCAACATTTCGATAGTTCAGTATAAGCTTACATCTTAAGTTTAAATGTTTAGCTTATGCTGAACTATCGAAATGTTGAATCGTAAAACGGACTTCAGATTCGTGTTCCACGAACCCGAAAACTCCTTATACAACTTTCCTGCGCAATCGAATACAAAAAATTTTTCGGTTCCTCTTGGCCCCCCCTTACGAATCGAAAAAATCAAATTTCACGAAGTCGAAAAATTTTGCGATATTTACACTCAGCGTGGCCGAAAACATACCCATACCAAATTGTAGCTCATTTGGTCACGTTTTGCGGAATCTGGGCCTGGGGGGTTATCCTGAAAAGATCCGGAGTTTTAACCAAATTTTATTTCTTATTTAAGCGCATTTTAATCCGTGAGCTTTGCTCCAGCAGCGATTTCCTTGGCATGAAACATGTAAAAGTATCGTAAACAAGAAATTAAAATGCTCCTAAAGAGCAAAGAACGCAATATGAGTCAACATGGAACATGTAAAATGCTAAATATTGTCGGTTGTAAATTAGAGTAAGACAAGCATGTAAAATGCTAATATGAGTCTGCTGAGGTTGGAAAGTGCAGAAGACAAGTTTGTGCACGCACCAATATGAGTGCATGCCAAATAGACTCATATTGGCATGCCATAAGAAACAATACATGCGTCCATTGCAGAATTTTAACGTATATATTTCTACGCAGGAGAAAAGACAAATAAGTAGGATTCTTGACGTCATATGGATATCCCAACCATGGTCAACATTGTCAACTTTTCCCCAAAGGAAACTGTTAGTCGACAATGCGCCGATGGATATACGGTCGGTTTCCCGGTCGGTTACACGACACTCCCCTAGGTTCGCAAAAATTTTGTCCAGTTCGCGAAACTTCACGAACTTCGCGATGTCACGATGTGGAACGATTCTGCTGAGCCGTTTATACTGTACAGAACCTGTTTTAATAACCCATGTATTCAGAGACTCAAAGTTAAAGCTGACGTTAACTTTTGTGACATAAGTACGTAACCTGTGTCCTCCACCCTAAAACTATCCTGTCTCGCCTTGCCGACATTACGTCAGTGATAACCAATGTCGCAACCACTTGCCTTCAGAGTACTAATAATGCCAATATGAGTCTATTTGGCATGCACTCATATTGGTGCGTGTACAAACTTGTCTTCTGCACTTTCCAACCTCAGCAGACTCATATTAGCATTTTACATGCTTGTCTTACTCTAATTTACAACCGACAATATTTAGCATTTTACATGTTCCATGTTGACTCATATTGCGTTCTTTGCTCTTTAGGAGCATTTTAATTTCTTGTAGTTTATATGCTTACACAAATGGCGTAATACCATGATGCATTAGACGCTTGGAGGAGAATCTTTAAAAGGACAGAAGGACAAGAAGCAAAAATGCTCCTCTGGAGCATGAAAAAAGTAATATGGGTGGTGGTGAGGTTGTAAAATCAAGAGAGGACTAGTCTTTAAAATGCTTAAAGGTTCAAAAATAGAAGAGGACTAGGTTGTGGGCGAATTAATATGGGCACAGCTTCGCCGAGCAACCCATATTCGCGGACTGAAAAATTTATATACATACGTATTACATATGTATATACACCAGTGTTCAGTGTTAGTTACGGTGCGTAAATAATATACAACTATGATAATCGAGTTTTAGTGGAAGCAAACATGATGGGCAAATTAAGCATCAAGCAAATTAATATGGGCACAGCTTCGCCGAACAACCCATATTCGCGGGATTTCACGCTTCGTCTTAGCTTTTGTCGCATACAGAGCTATGAATTTCCGTCAGTAATAAGAAATTTAAGAAGTTGAATACGTACTCATTGAATACAGTTGTTTGCATATACGTACTCTGTTAGACTAGCTAGGAATACATGTGCGTAAATTATCATCATTTGGTCGGGTTGAACTGCGGCAAGCAACGAGAAGAGATCTAAGGACATGAGGCTAAAGCTATTGGTTCAAGCAGGGAGGAAATAGAAGGTCAGACTCCTAAGATTATTCTTGAAATATAAATTTTCCGCATAAATGAATAAAACGCACTTGTTAGTATAAAACCACGTTTCTCGAAGAAAAAGTTTGACTAACTATAAACTAAACGTAGCGTGGATGGATATGCATACTGATATACATTTATAAACCGCGAATATGGGTTGTTCGGCGAAGCTGTGCCCATATTAATTCGCTCACAACCTAGTCCTCTTCTATTTTTGAACCTAGCCCCATATTAAGCATTTTAAAGACTAGTCCTCTCTTGATTTTGCAACCTCACCATCACCCATATTACTTTTTTCATGCTCCAGAGGAGCATTTTTGTTTCATGTTTTTGTATTAGTTTTTGATACCTGATTTCAGTTGACATTATGCCAGAAGACTTGGAGGAGTACTTCCGGGCGAACTGTGCTCGATTCCTGCGAGACGAACTCCTGATGGAGTTCATTCGGGAAATCCAGCCAGAAAGCTGTTCCTCCATCGTACCCCTTGTGGATGCACCCCAGGAGCCCACTGTGGGTCAGCGGATTCGTCAGTACGGTCCCACACTGCGAAGTCAGGGTCTAGACGCTGGTCCATCCTCCGGAGTAGGTTAATCATTATTGTTCTGCGGTCTGACTTTTGTTTACCGATTTTTCGAAAAATCGATTTTTTTTAAAATTTCCAACTTTGGTATCAAATGAAAGCCCTCGGAGAGGAGAACATTTTTCTCATTGGATGACCCCTCCAAAGTGGACCCAGCGGCCTGTGGCGCCCTGACTAGGGTCCGGACCGGTCCAAAATCGATTTTTTTTAAAATTTCCAACTTTGGTATCAAATGAAAGCCCCTGGAGAGGGGAACATTTTTCGCATTGGAGGATCCCTCCAAAGTGGATCCAGCGGTCCGGACTGGTCAAAAATCGATTTTTTCAAAAGTGGCCTACCGCACATCATTAGCCATTCAGAAACTGCGTTAAACACTCATTTGCTTTCCAAATTTGCATAAAAGAGCCTGCTATTTAAATCTCTGTGTCCCCACGCGCGCCGCTGCCCCCCCCCCCTCCAAATACCGGCAACCGATCAGAGAACTGCATTACTCATTTGCGTTCACAAATTCGCCTCCCCGACATTACTACACACATCTTAACCGTGAAAATGCCGGTTGCTTATTAAAGTCGGAAAGTAATACGTATATATGTAATCTACAGCGGAAAAATACAAGAAACTAGTAACAAAAATGCCCTAACGGTCATTGCTAAAGGGGAGAATAGGGAAATGCTGCTAAAGCGAAAAAATGCCAATAGTTTCGTGCAGATTAATGTCTGCTCAGCGCCTAAAATGATTGAAACTAGCTTTTTGGCGCAGAATAGGGAATCCAGCCAGCGCCTAAAATGATTTAAACCAGCTTTTTGGCGCAGAATAGGGATTCTAGCCAGCGCCTAAAATGATTGAAACCAGCTTTTTGGCGCAGAATAGGGAATCTAGCCAGCGCCTAAAATGATTGAAACCAGCTTTTTGGTGCAGAATATGGTATCTAGTCAGCGCCTAAAATGATTGAAACCAGCTTTTTGGTGCAGAATAGGGAATCTAGTCAGCGCCTAAAATGATTGAAACCAGCTCTTTGCTGCGGAATAGGGAATCTAGTCAGCGCGTAAAATGATTGAAACCAGCTCTTTGCTGCGGAATAGGGAATCTAGTCAGCGCGTAAAATGATTGAAACCAGCTCTTTGCTGCGGAATAGGGAATCTAGTCAGCGCCTAAAATGATTCAAACCAGCGTCTGAGGTAGAATAGGCGCCTCTCGCCATCCACCCTATTCGCGTGAACTCGAAGACTTCTCGTAGAATGAACTTAGCAAATAAACACTTGACATTTGCGTGGATACCTGTCACATAGGCTGTGTGTAAGTGTACGTGTAAGTGCATCAGCAGTTCCTCGTGAAGTTCGAAAAAACCAGTTTACCTTAGGTAGAGGGCTGATGCGTACTCTCAATGCCAGGTGTCGTACAATTATTTGCGTACAGCTGAATGTATGAACTCACGCATTATGCTTACCTTGGTTTGCACTTGTTTCTCAGGAGGTTGAACAAAATTTATCATGTTAAATATATATACTTACACGTTTACGTATTGTATGTGCTATATACGGAGAATTTGAGTGGACTTGACGAAGCCAAATGCGTTTATGTACATACAGTACGTAGACGTATTTTATCTTAGGGGCGCGGTAACTCAGTTTTTTCATAGCGACTGTTTCATATTCATTTAATTCAGTCACAACGGATCCCGCATTACATGACACCGTCACAGTATTCAGGCCAGCAGACAGCTCCTTGCGCGGAATTACTTTATCATTTCGACTCACAAGTTATCTCATAAGCCTATGTATTATACTCACGCCATTGCGATTGAGTTATCCGAGCACTTCACGCGAATAGGGTGGATGGCGAGAGGCGCCTATTCTACCCCAGACGCTGGTTTAGATCATTTTAGGCGCTGACTAGATTCCCTATTCCGCAGCAAAGAGCTGGTTTCAATCATTTTAGGCGCTGACTAGATTCCCTATTCCGCAGCAAAGAGCTGGTTTCAATCATTTTAGGCGCTGACTAGATTCCCTATTCTGCACCAAAAAGCTGGTTTCAATCATTTTAGGCGCTGACTAGATACCATATTCTGCACCAAAAAGCTGGTTTCAATCATTTTAGGCGCTGGCTAGATTCCCTATTCTGCGCCAAAAAGCTGGTTTCAATCATTTTAGGCGCTGGCTAGATTCCCTATTCTGCGCCAAAAAGCTGGTTTAAATCATTTTAGGCGCTGGCTGGATTCCCTATTCTGCGCCAAAAAGCTGGTTTCAATCATTTTAGGCGCTGAGTAGACATTAATCAGCACGAAACTATTGGCATTTTTCCGCTTTAGCAGCATTTCCCTATTCTCCCCTTTAGCAATGACCGTTAGGGCATTTTTGTTACTAGTTTTACTGTACTCTGACCTGAACAAAGTGTAAAATTTTTTGTGCTTGCTTAACTTTGCCAACATGTGGGCTTCATTGGTAGACAGATAGAGATAGAATTTTGTGTGCCATTTTTCCTATTTTTGACCTGTCTTTATCTCATCTCGACAATAATGGGTGAAAACTGAATTTTGCAAACTGAAAGTCATTTATTATGATATTTAAATCTCGCACAAAATTGCTAGTTTTGGTAACTTTTATGCACCAGTGTCTGGTTTACAGGGAATTGTTTTAGTACTTTTTTCGGGGAGAGGGGAGGTTTTCCAGTAATGAGTCGAAATTTGGTATGTTTGGTCTAGATGGAGACTTTAAATATTCTCAAAAATGTCTGGACTTAGCTATAGATTTTCATGTCTCTGTAAAAATCTTGAAAATTTGCCAATTTTGGCAAATATTGGCCGGGCAAATATACATATAGTCGGGATGACCGAGTGGTCTAAGGCTCTGGTTAAAACTTTCGATCTTACGGTTGGTGGTTCGTTCCACATAGCTTTCTCGACTCTAGCCAACCCAACTATCCATCCTTAACTGGTCGGTAAATGGGTATATACCACTACGGTGGGAAGGTAACAGGATTCTGTGTAGAAGGGCCGGCCCCCCTTCCACGGATACAGCCATCATTTGAGATGACACTCCTGGCTTTATGGCCGTGAATCCGGAGAAATTTTTTGGGGGGGAAGGTCAATTTCGGGGGGGGGGGCGCCCCCCCCCTGTAAAAATAGTCTGATCTTATGTCCTGTGGCTCCTGGAATAAACCTTTATCTTTTTTACCTATTGGCGCCCAAAAAGCCCGAGAAGTTGCGATTTGAAAGCGTCCACCCTCGTAGAAAAAACTACTCTGGGTTTGTGGCTCATCCCAAAGTAATTCTATTGCTCTGCGCGCTCCGAGCAGCTGCCGGCGCAACATCCATCCTGACCAGACGTATCAATAAATTGAGTTTTCAGGGTCACATTATCCAAAATGTTGTCTGCATAGATTTAATTATAGGGGGCGCGATAGCGACCCCCCTATAATATGGGTGTAAAAGGCGCTGTGCGGCCCTTGGAGACCCGTTCGAGCAAAGTGCCAGCTAAATACTCAACGAAACTAGACAAATTTGGTATCGTTGGAATCAGCACGACGAGTACTACAAGTAGCAAAAAAGTTTTTGTCAAAATTTTCAACTTTGAAAATTTTCGATTCCGGACAAGTTAGGTCCGTTTGTTTTTTCCGTGTAAGTCACGCTTGGAGAAGTACTTTTAGTCGAACTCAAAAACTGAACGATCTGGTCATTTTCAGCCGGTGAAGTTTGGTGTTTCTGAGAGTAGTATTTGTGTTAATGTACCTTTTGGACAATTTTTCGCTGTCCGGCCAGGCCGGCAACCTGTGCGGCCGGCCAAAAGTGGCCTGACCGCTAAGATGGCCAGAAAAGGCCAATTTTGTGTCACGGTTACAGGGCTCAGGGAACAAGCTAGAGAGACGCGGCTTGTTGCATAAGAAACTTTGGGATGGGTAGCGTGTCATAACCGAGGCGATTTTCGATATCTGGCCAGGATCGTTCAGGCGGCCGGCCCAAAGTTGGTCCGGCCAAATGGCCATTTTGGAAAATTTCTAAGTCCCAACTCTACAGGAAATAGTCAAAAATAGGCATAAATATGCAGTTTTGGACCATTTAGTGGGACGCATATTAGGGGTTATCGGGGTCGCTGAACACGATGAGGCGATGAGCATAGTCGCAGCGCCGTGCGGTCCTGCTATCGTGTTGTACTGTTATACAGCAACCATAGCACGCTGTCTGTAGACTTACTGTAAACGGCTAAACGTATGAAACTTGGTGATAATTGTGTCTGTCGTAAGGGGGAACTGTAGCTATGTTAGTTGGTGCACTGTCCAGCTTCCACCTTGCTGTACGTGCTGTCCCAAACACAGCACCCTCAATTATAGTCAGACCCGGGATAAAAAAAGGGTTTTCGACTTAAGCCTCTAACTTTCGCAAATGTTGGCCAATCTGGAAGCGGTTTTGCATGTAAGTGCCCGGCACTGCCCTCTATCGATTCAGGTATTAAAATCTTTCCTAACACCACAGATTCTCAGATTAATAAAAAAATCTGTGATTTTTTTTTACCCGACAAAATGGTAAAAAAATTGGGTTGTGGTAAAAAAAATCACCCCAAAATATTGGCGCTAGAGTAGATTTGATGCTTCCAGATGAAAGAGCGCATCAAATTTAGTATATTTGGCCAAAAAAACCAAAGTTATAATGAATTGGTAACAATTTTTATCGATTTGAAAAGTTCAAAAATTGTGCAGCATCAACCAATCAGGTTTCATAAGCAAAATAGCCATTTTTGAAAAATATTCAAAAATGGTCAGTTTTGACTAATTTAAAAAGGTTTTAGGCTTACTCGATGCTTTTTAAGCGTTCTAAACGCATTAAAACCCCCATACTGCTTCAGAAAAATTTTTTTTGCTGGGTTCTGACCATTTTTTACCCGAAAAGTGGCGTAATTTTGGGGGTAAAAAAATGGTCAGCTGGTGGAGCCCCAATGCAGTAGGGGAAATGGTGCCTTGTGTGTTAATACTTGGGGCCAATACAAACCCACATGCACAGTATTGGAGCCCGGAGTCTCTCCACGCTAGCAAGAGAAGTTTAGAAATTCCGATATGACCCTTAGCTTTTGGCGGTGGTTTTGGGAGGTCAACTTTGAAATTACTCTGAAAACTTTCTATTGTGCCCAGGGGTCTCATACTTATAGTTTGAGGTCATCTAGGGTGGCGCTATATTACCACACATTAGTGGGACTCGCCGGGTCTACCAGGCTTCCAGGGCGGCCCCGTTTTTTTACCCTTATTCGGGGGTGATTTTTTTCCCGGGTCTGACTATACAGGTTATTCATTCTTCACAGTTATTTGAAATTCGGCATACAAGCAGCTTAGGACATGGCAAACTATTTTAGATTTTTGTACACTTATTACAATATTATATGGTTGCGCTGCAGTAAAGTGCTGCTGAAGTACAGCAAGGCCTATAACTAGCTACAGGTAAGTTGCAATCGTTCGAAATTTTGCATATAACTGCAGAAGAGCAATAGAAATCCTGCCGTATAGTTTCCTTCATTGACCTTCATTTCCTTTTCTGCCAAAATCGAGGAAAAGGGAGAAATTGGTACTTTTCAAGCTTCTTTCTTCTATAGTTCGGTTGACTATATTAATTATTGGGGAGATTTTTAAAGTTTCTTTCATAAAGTTTTAACATTTTTGCTTAAGTTTTGCTGAGAACCTTAAAAATGAAATAGGACAAGAATAAAAATGCTCCGATGGAACATGAAAAATGCAATATGGGTGACAGTGGGTTTTAAGCGGACAGAGGACTAGGTTTTAAAACTATAATAATGGGAGGGGCAGGTTGTAAATGCCAGGAGGACTAGGTTAAAAGCGCACTATTATGGACCAGCTTCGCTGAACAACCCATGTTCGCGGGTACGCATGCTCCACTCCACATTTGACCTTTATAGTCTTAAGTTCTAAATTCGTCAGCTTTCCAGGCGAGCTTGCTAATTTTGAAATATTAGGCTTTACTTCAAGCGTTTTGTTCTGAGCTGCCAGCGCAGAGTTTGTGACACCAATTTTTACTGTATGTTGTATTAAGTTAATTAAATTAATTAACTTAAGTTGCATATTATGTAATTATTAAGTATTAATTGTTGATTGATTAATTAATTAATTAATTGCAGACACAGAGCTATGCTCACAAATTGGTAAACTGTTACTGAAGAACTGCCGCCGGCATCAGTCCGGGCAGTTTCCGCGAATATGGGTTGTTCAGCGAAGCTGGTCCAGATTAGTGCGCTTTTAACCTAGTCCTCCTGGTACAACCTGCCCCTCCCATATTAACGTTTTAAAACCTAGTCCTCTGTCTGCTTAAAACCCAGTGTCACCCATATTGCATTTTTCATGCTCCATCGGAGCATTTTTATTCTTGTTTATATATACAGTTATAAGATTGGTTTAAGCTTAATTTCAATTAAACAATGATTTTTTAATTTTAATCGTTTTTAATCTGAAAATGTTAATTTCCGCTAGGATGTATTCAGTAATCAATTTATTCAGGGAAGCCGTGGAGCTTTTCTTTTGGCTAATTTCAGGAAATGGAGGAACGTCGGAAACGACGCGCGGAGGAGGAAGCTCAGCGTCAAGCTGAGAAGGGAGGCGGCCCGGGCGGTGTCAAGAAGAAGCGGCCCCGAAAGCGGCGCGCCCCCATTCAGGCCAGCACTGCCTCTGAGGCCATACAGAAAATTGTGGTCCAACAGAAACTGTCCAAAAAGATCAACTATGAAGTCCTGAAAACCCTGACCAGTCCCCCGTTGGAAGAATTTGCCACAGCCGGTGTCAAATCATCCAAGGAAGAACAGCAGTCGACTGTGAAATCAACGGTGATGATTGACAGTGCTGCTCTGGCAGATGACGATAAGAAGAGACAGCGAAATCTATCGGAGGGGGCCCTGGGAGAAGGGTTTAGTGAGGATGAAACGGACGGTGAGGGTCCCCCAGGGGGTGATTCGGGGGCGCCCCAGAGTGCCGCGGATCTGCTTCGTCAGCATCAGTCGCAGCTGTACGGACTGAGTGGATCTGGGGACGAGGCGGGATACTTATGATGTCCAGCTTTTAGTATATATCTAGGAATAAATTATCGTTTGTATGTGCATGTTGTGTGTAATATTTGTGTGCTGTTAGCATAATAGATTTTTATGCAGTTACTGTTTTTAGTGTAAAAATTATTTTTGTCTGGTATGTGTATATAGGCGTGTTCTCGGTGGTTTGTATAGTATACTTTGGTTGTCTTCGCGTATTTATAAAGAGAATTAATGTTGCCATGACGGTATTTTTGATGCGCCCCCGCGTATGCGCTATACATTAGAGTTGTTGGCCGGCCGAGGAAAACCTGGCCGGCCGGCCCACTATGCCGACAATCCGGCCGGCCGGCCGGCCGGGTCAGATGCAGCCAGCCGGCCGGTCTTCAGAAAAAGGATACTACTTGATTTTATCTGTTATACATAACCAGGAGTAACTGTATGCATCAATTAATGCTAAATATTTTGCAAAATACACGAAAAATAGGGCAAAACTGGTACCGGCCGGCCGTCCGGCCTGTTTGACCCGGCCGGCCGAGTCAAAAAACCGGCCGGCCAATATACATACACTTGCGAATTGTTAGAAAATTCGTATATAATTGTGTGTGTGCGTTAATTGTGTGCGTTAATGTGAAGTTTGTGTTAATCGTATGAAGGTAAGCTTGAAAGGGAATATATGAGGTCAGTGAATGTGAATGTGAAGCGTAACAATTCTCGAGATAAGTTTGTTACTCTGCCGTGGTTTTCGCTGTGCTGAATTCGAAGGCTTATTTCGATAGGCCGTTTCCCTTACTTTTGTATAAAATGGTTCGTTGTTTGTGGTACCTAAATTTTTTTTATGTAACGTCGTCTGAGTTGAGAACTATCCCACCTAAATAATGTCATGGTAATAGTTGTGCCCGGGTCTTGAATCGGGCCTCGGCCCCCTGGCCGGCCCAGGCCCGGTTGTTGAAGCGGTAGGCCCGGACCCGATAAGCCCCGAAGGCTCGGCCAGGCCCGGTCGGGCCCTTTGCTATGCATATTTCTGTTTTTTTTCAGAATTTCTTCACTAGAAAGTTCAATCTAAGCTTCCACGAGTTTTCTAAGTTGTAATAAATAGCACCAGCTATTGTTTGGCACTGTTTATTGTATGCCGTGCCTTCAACTTCTTAACGGCACAACTCTAGGCATGGTCATTCAATTTCATGAAACGTTTTGGCGACAATAGCGAAAATAGGAAACGAAAGAAATCAAAAAGCTGGTTACATGTTTCGCATCGCACGTAACAAACAGTCTTGATTTGGTTTATTTTCTTTGTACTTATGTTATAAGATTTGATTTTAATTAAAAGTAAGTGTGTGAGGTATTATAAGGCATAGATTAGCCTAAGGTTTAAGTGCTATGGGAGAATTCGATTCTTTTGGTGGTGATTCCTTTGGGCACGTATTGGTTGATTGACGGACAAGACGAAATTTGATGAAACTTTCCAATTTATAACTTCGGTTTTTGATAAAAGAAAATTTTCTCGTTTAACGCTGTTAGTTTGCCAGAAATAGATAGCAATATTTCCAAATTCTGCTGTTAACAACGTTTTTGCTAATGAAATTATTAGAATTTCAAATTTGTGTAGCAATTCTGATGATTTTTTAATAACTTCAAGAGGAGCGTATCTGAAACTTAAACAAAAGAATTATAAAACACGAAGCTTAAAACGATACTTTTTGAAGTCATGTAAATGATGTGAAAATGTTTAGTCAGACTTTCAAGCTGTTAGTTATAAATAACCGTCACCAGCGTACATAACCATGGGGTGTGAGACTTGTTCCAACAAAAGCTTTATGGGTTGATTACCGTGATTGGAAATATAAAGAGGGGGTTTATATCATAGGCATATGTATAAAACATAAGCGACACACACACACACACACACACACACACACACACCACACCACACACACACACACACACACACACACACACACACACACACACACACACACACACACACACACACTTCAAGGGCATATTTTCCAAACCGACGGATGTAAAGTGACCCTTTCTTTGATCAATTGTATATATTTCTATTTATGTATTGTATTGTATCAAACAATTTCTTAAATATTTTCAAGCCTGTTTTTTCATCGTGGCCGTAGCTCAGCGGCAGAGCAACCCAGGCTTTCGAGTCTGGGGGGGTCCCGGGTTCAAGTCCTGGCGGGCACTCTCCAAACAGGCTTGGAAATATGTTTCCTATGTTAGCCAATAACAATTTCAGGGGAATCCACTGTTGATACGAAAGCAGTGTATTTGGACTGTATAGGCTGCAAATTGTTTTTGTTGCCCTGTATTGGAATATCGTAAACTGTCGTCTATTTTTGTCAATTTATCATGTCATTGTGTGAATTCTTGCAAGTAAAAAGTAGTACTTGTTTATTTATTAATAAGCGGATCTTGGATATGTTGAATTTCAAGCTAGTTAGTAGTTAAGAGTTCATAATAACTAAGAGTGTGACAAGCGTCCCACTCTTAGTTATTTGGCTGTAGACATCATCTGCATAATAACGGCCTACCACACCCACAACTGAGTACCTAGTGACCCCCCCACAACTGAGTACCAGGTACACAATTGTGTACCAGCACTTGCTTGTATGCTTACATGTTGAAGCCAAAAACATTCTGTCAGCAGCTGGCCACTTTTGTGCTTCAACATGTAAACATACAAGCGAGTGCTGGTACTCAGTTGTTGGGGGGGTCACTAGGTACTCAGTTGTGGGGGTGATAGACCGTTATTGTGCAGATGATGTCTGCAGCCTAATAACTAAGAGTGGGACGCTTCTCACACTCTTAGTTATTATGTAGTCTTGGTATAGTTTAGTAGCAGCAGTAATTAGTACAGTATGGCGTCATGGTTTTAAGCAGAGGATTAAATTTAACGTTCCTTTTCAAGCTCAGTTTGTTTGCTCCCTTTATATTGTTAATCCAGTTGAAATTGACGCAGTATTAATTATTAACGGTCTTACTCGTCTCTCTTCGAATTTTAGGAAAGAACGTTGACTTTGCCTTTTACTGTTGCCCACTTTTTATGAAACCCATAAATTTTATGATGCAGCTCTACGGTAGTTGTTAGGAAGATCTAACGGGAAGATAATTAAAGTTTGTGTGGTTTTGCAAAAAGATTGGGAACAAGGAAAGTTTTGTTGAAATTGAGACTATCCGTATACCTGCCCAA
>JASAND010018891.1:0-39601 GCA_030248195.1 Trissonchulus latispiculum
CATAATAAAGAGATAAACGCTTAAATAGCGACAGCTGAGGAAATATCATTCAATATGAAACAAACAAACGACAAAACGACAACCGTTCTACAGAGTTGTATGCGGGCCGCGGGTATCCGCGGGTACCCGCGGGTACCCGCGGGGCGGGGCGGGGCGGGCGAATTTTACTACCCGCGCGGGCCGCGCGGGCCGATGCAGACCGATTTTGACTACTTTCCTGGAAGGCTAATTTTACTTTCTAGAATTTCATACATACCAAATCATATACAAAAGGAGGCAATATTTCAGAATTTTTAAACATTACTTGACTTCGTTATGCCATTCCGATACCTTCAGCATGCACTAGATACATACTCGCCATTATCGCGTATCGAGTAATAGCCTGTAGTTGTTGAGTTCAACATATAATCCCATGAAAACTACAGGTTTTATTTGCTATTGAAAATGTACAAGTCTAACTTGTAATCTATTATACCAAGAAGTATGTCTTGAGAAAAATATCAACGATGTCCTGTGGAAATTTTTCAGCCAAATCTCCAGTATAAAGCAATCAACTCCTGCTAATAAACATTCATAAATGCAAACTAGACTGTGTATCGATTGGATATACATGGATCAAAATTGTCCGTTAAGATTTGATAGTATTTTTGAAAAAGCTGATTTCTTCGAAAATGACAATTTTTTGACCCTAAAAATCGTTTTTGATTATACTGATCTAACCACTGGATCTCGTAGGTTGTAAAGGCAAAAATGTTAATTTAGGTGTCCTCTTTTCAGCCATAACAACCAATCCGATGTACCAACTACTTACTGAGAGAATAGTGGCAAAAACCTAAAGTTTCCATCTTTTCACCTAAAAATGCGTGACTGGTCCGAGAATGGTGAAGAGCACCAAAATAGCATAGTTGGAAAGTTTCAGCTTATTTAAGTAAAGGATTAAAGCCGTATGAGTCAAAAATACCCGAAAGGAAACCACTAGACCAGTACCTTAAGGTCACTTACAGCCGAGTGAAGTTCCACAGCATACGGCGTTATGGGGAAACTGTGTGTGTTTGCTGCAGCTGCGGCGCCGCCGCTTTCAAAACAATTTTCATTTTCCGTACAGTTAATAGCTGGTTAGTTCAGCTCGTTGAGGTGCTGAAAGAAACTCGCTCTCAAGGAATATATGCGACAAACATTTGAAAAAATGAGCAAAATCCCCGCCCCAAAAATTTTTCATGGTGTACCCCTTTTAGTTAAGGGAAGCTAAGCTTTAGTTACCACTTTAAGAACAGTAAATTGGTAGACAACAAAGTTCAAATCAAACGAACAGAAAATTTTGCCGGATCCGGAAGTATCTTTGAAAATACATCAGTTTTGGTGCTCAGGTACTACATAGGAAGCAATTTTTACGTGCGAGTACACGCGGGTCGGATTTCGCGTGTGCGGGCCGTGGGCCGGAGTGTTACGGGCCGCGGTCATGCGGTGCGGGCTGCGGGCCTGGCGCGGGCCGGAAAAATTGGCTCCGCATACAACTCTGCCGTTCTATGCTTAAGCTATAAACCGAGGTTTTACAAAAGACATAACATGAACATTTTTGAAAATGGTCTTCGTCAGTGCTCAAATTTCGCAGAATTCAACTGATTGAACTAAAACTTATCATAACTATTTTCCAACAAAGCAGCGATAGCACGCTCAAGATTTTGATTACACGGAATTTCATTCAAGCAAATTAAAATACACAAATTAGTACGAGGAGTCGTGCGTGATCTTCGTCTCTCCGCTTCTTGTCCGTTTTGTACAACCACGGAGAGCAACATTGAAGCTCCTCTATGACTGCCCGTATATCCTAAGCCTTGAGTCCTGACTAAAAAAAGTACCGAGGAGTCTTTTGTCCAGGTGGACATAAACCATACATAGGTAGGTATCCGATGTTTTTCCAATCGTCAAACTTTCTGATACTCTTCTATTGAACATATTTTTCTGAAAACCAGAAGGCGCTACCTTCCCCCTGTGTTTGCTCTCTGTCCTCTCATATTTCTCGGTTCGCCGTTCCTAGACCCGTTCGCTCTGCTAACCTGTAATATGTCTGCAGGATGTATCTACCTTTAGCCAGTGCTTTGGATTGGAAGGGCGTTTTCTATTTAATAGGAAAATATTTGCAACCAGAAATACCTACATAGTTCATCATTAAAGATGCAGAGTAATGCACCATAGTGATTCTAGTCTGTCTTTCAGGTGTAGAAATTTTGGATACAACTGCGACATTAATTTGAGAAATTCAGCTAAGGATAGATATTTTAAACCAAGATTATCATTGCTTTTAAAACATTTGATCGATGTCGCTGAAGTTGATAGTTGAAAATAGCTTGCGTGACCGTCTACCCGAAGGATTAAAGCATTGGACTTCGGATAGAAAGGTCCGAGGTTCGATTCCCACCTTAGACATTCATAATGACGTTGCATTGTTTCATTGTTTCATTCAACTTGGGTCATTGCTCCGCCGGTCAGAAGAGGCGTTAAATTATGGGGTCCGTGTCCTGCCTTGCTATGGGTTGGGCATACTAAAGATTCCTAAATCCACTTATTGTCAGTTTCTAATACTCCTGAACTTGAATATCGCTACAAAGTTTCATTTCAAGCTGTTAAACTGCGAATCACAGAGCTTTCCTGTATTTGTCAACCTTTGTCCAAAATGCGGAAAAAGGCGCTTTTTCTATTTCTGATTCTTCAATGGAAAGCATGTAGTGTATATAAATCTTCCTATGAAAATGGGTTAAATGCGATATCATTAATTTTGAATGTGGAACCTGGCCTTTTCTGTTCTGTCTTCTGTTCTTTGCGCCTTAGAGAGATAGTTTCCTGTTATTAAGCAAATGAACTAATCCAACTTTGACTACTAGACTGAGACTCCTCAGCAGGCAAATGTTATTTAAGCGAAAAGTTACGGCTATACGTTGTTTCTTGACAAACCCTACATCCTCACAGGCAATCGCGACTTCACTGACTGACTCAATTCAATTCCCCAATAAGTTTTTGTCAATCATATGTTGCATATACTATCTTTGATAAAGAGCGTGACAAACATTTTTTGTTACGAGTTTAGTCGACGGGTTTGAGGGGGGTTTATCCCTTCAGAGGCGTCCTTCATCCCCTTCTCCGAAATCCGGGTTTTCCGGCTTTTGGGCAATAACCCAGAAAATGCTGTTTTCTGGCGGCCTAAGTCGACATCCCTGTTTCTCATCCTGCACATGTCTGATGTTCACTCAATACAATTGTAGGGAAGCAGGCATAGGAAAGATTGATAAGCCTGTAACGGGAGTTCAGCTGATGGCCCTGTGGTGTAATTGGTTAGCATGTCTGCTGCGGAGTCAAAAGGGCCGTGGTTCAAAACCCGAAATTCTTTACTTTCAATCCTGAGTGAAAAGCTGAGCCTCCCTCTCTTCCCTTCTCTCTTCTACGTCCTGCTTTCGTGGGTACGAGCGTGCCTGACGCCTCCCGTCTTGGGCTTGTCCTTGGTTTCTTCTTGGTCCGCCAGCACTGGTAGAAGCGATACAGAATCTGCGATATTCGCACATACGCGCGCAAACACCAAATAGCCAAGCTATTGTGGAAATTTCCTTGTTTGAAAACTATACGAACTTCAGAACTAATATGCAAATTAGAAATTCCGAATTTTCGTAATATGCAAATTAGTTTAGCCAATATGTAAGGGAGGGATTTTTTCTTCCTTCATTTTCGGTCACTTTTCATTGAACCCAAATTGGATAAAGCTCAGGATCAAGATTAGAGGCTGGTTAAAAGGGTCGGGGTAGTTTATTTTAAAGTTGTATTTGTACACGGTCATATTTTGTAAATTTGCTTGTATAAAATTCTTTCCTAGAAATCAACTCAGTTTTGGTTCTTTTATTCTTAACTTCAAAATCACACACTCATCACGAACCTTAGCAATCTCTTACTTCTTTTACCAAATTTTCATAAAAGTGGCGACCATGACATACCAAATTTTCATACTCATGCATAGTAACATTCAATTACCTACAGTTCGATTTCTCATTAATTCGAAGCATAAAATTTTGTAAAGTGGAATAAATTTTCAGTTGTAGATTGCAATTATCTCAAATATCAGTCTGATTGTACTTCTCGTTTCGGGATTATACTTGTCAATAGGTCACTAGGTCAATACTAAATTTTGTGATATGAACTTGTGCTTGTCTTGTGCATGCTATTGGTTTATTAACTTAATGCTAATTACGACTTTTTCTGTAACATTTATGACGTCTAATTCCTTCGTAGAAGCTCGTGTCGAAGGCACTGATGTTTTATGCCTCAAATTAAAGCCTTTTTGAGGCACTGTTAACGTAGATTTCATTATCCAGTCGAATTGCGCACAAGACTAATGTATTTCTGATGTTTTTGCAGACAAATCTAATACAGATAAACACATTTCATGCAGGTCGGTGGTTAGGCGGTGCTTCTGAATTCATTACTCTCTGACGGAATAATCCCCTTTTAGCGGAACTGTTTGTTTAAAAGGTGAATCTTTGAGATTCCTACAAGTAATTTAATCTAAAATAAATTATATACAAGCTAGCTCTCCCAGCGTCACCAGCACAGATGATGCATTTGCTGAATGAATTTATCTACGATATTTGGTATACAGTAATAAAAGAAACAGTAGAAACGTATAAAAGAATTGTTTATTATCTGGCAAACTGCTGTAAAGATTTGGCTCGGCCGGGAATCGAACCACGGATCTCCCGAACAGCAGTCAGATGTGTTAACCACTACACCACGTAGCCAGAGAAGAAGAAGAGCACATAACACCTATATCATTGGTGCTCTCTGTACACCAGCTTGGGTACTCCTTGTGGAACAAATTTTGCCTAACTGTAGTTTTGTACACTCAACATAACCCATAGAGATTTTTGGCTTGACTCCGGGTTTGGCGATTTTTGAAAAACTTTATCGGTTGAGCAAAAGTCAGCGACTTTGCAGGAAGGATTTCGATGAAATCGGACACGTTCGATAAATATTTCTTTTGAGGAAACTGTCACAGTCAAACTTTGTCGTTTAGATGGGGTTTTTAATCGCTTTCCGTTTGTTTCCTTGACCAAAAGAAGACAATAATGCCACAAACCTGGGCAGTTTACATCAGGAAATTAATTCTGCAATGCATTAAAATCCCCCTAAATCTTTACTTTCAACAGTTCACCTTTTTTAATAAAGAACTCAAAAATGTTTATCTAAAGTATCGAAAACTGTAAATTGCATTGCATATGTAAAGAATAATTTGCTAATTTCAGCCCAAATATGAACAATTCAAAGCCTCTTAATCTACCGTAATCCCGCCGTTAAGTTTGTGCTAAATGGACGAAAGGATTATCCTAAATGTGGGCGGAATTCGACACGAAGTATACAAAACTACCCTGAAGAAAATTCCGGCGACCCGCCTGTCACGCTTGACGGAAGCGTTGGGAAACTATGATCCGGTTCTGAACGAGTACTTCTTCGACAGACATCCCGGCGTCTTCGCCCAGGTCCTCAACTACTATCGGACCGGGAAACTCCACTACCCCACCGACGTGTGTGGTCCTCTCTTTGAGGAAGAACTGGAGTTCTGGAATCTTGATTCAAATCAGGTTTGACATATTTTTATGACTGCAAACGGCGGTATAGAAAACGGATCTCCCCCAGTGCTAAAATTTTTAAAACTTGACCAAGCGAGCTTTCGAGTTTTCGACCACGTTGAGTTAAAATATCACAAAATTTTTCGATTTCGCGAAATTCGATTTTTTTTCGATTCGCAAGGGAGGGTCAAGGGGAACCAAAAAGTTTTTTGTTTTCGATTTTGTTGGAAAGTTGTATACAGAGGTCTTCTGGGTCGCTGAACACGAATCTGAAGTCCATTTTTCGATTCAGCTTTTCGTTAGCTCAATATATATATATATATATATATATATATATATATATATATATATATATATATATATATATATATATATATATATATATTGCGCAGAGAAAACAATGGAAAAATCATATGTTGTCTTTAAGTCTTTATAGCTCAGAAAACTTAAAATTAGGTACGGATATGCAATTAATTTTAATTCTGTGCAGTTAATTTTAATTCTGACTTTTAGCTCCCCAATCACAGCACTGCTGTACTATACTATACTGCTATACTGGCATCAAAAATATTGGAAGGAAAAACTTTGACTCAAAAACCAGAATATTCTAACAGAATTTAGTTATATTAATAAGAGCTATTAATTTAGGTAGAGCCTTGCTGCTGGATGACGTATACTACTCATCGCGACACACAGGAAACTCTTGCAGTGATCGACAGGTAACTCAATACGAGTATTAATCCAGGCCAATATTATATATATATATATATATATATATACGTCTACATATATATAATATATATATATAATATATTAGGAGCTGAATCTAGGAAAAGCGACAGTGGTATTCTCTTGGTAAAGGAAACACATGGTTTTTCCGTCTGATCCGAAATTGGACCCTCCGGTGAATCACGCAAATTCGATTAATGGTTTTTAAAGCTAGCTAACCAACCGTTTGCTTTACTGTACGGATTACTGTTTTGCTATTTTAGATTAGACGTTGACACGGAGCGACCCAACGATGAGGAGCTGTACAAAAGATTTAATTGGGAAGAGGATTACTACAACGGTCGACTGAGTTGGTGGCAGAAGGTGAAACCGACCATGTGGCTTGTCCTGGACGAGCCATATTCTTCACAGCCGGCAAAGGTATTTTGCATCTAACCTAAAATTCAGGTATCGAACTGGCTTGAGCTCACACAGCAGCCGGTGATGGACAAATCTCCATCCTTGCGTAACGCCTCGGGTAATTGTTAAGACAATTATTCGGTGTCAGCCAAACCCCCAGTCAGTCCATTTTAAAAATTAACGTCAAGCTGGCTCTGGCACTACTCCTAACGGGTTCAAGACCTACTGACTGAGGTGGGGCGTACAGAAAAAGCTGGCTTGAGCGATCATGTTTTCTGTCCGCGATCTTAGTCCCTTCCCCACCCCTTTAAACATCGCTAGTAATGCGCTAGGGCCCCCATAATACTTGAACAGCTGGAGTTGAGAAATTGGTTGAAGTTAAAAAATTAGAGTATGCCGTACTTTCTCCGCACGCATCTATTGAATGTGTCCCTCCCTCCCAACTACCAAAGCGAAAGAAAAAGGAATAAATGTTGACTGGAGTCTGGACTGTCTAACAAAATGTATGTGTGTGTGTGTGTGTGTGTGTGTGTGTGTGTGTGTGTGTGTGTGTGCGCGCGCGCGCGCGCGTGTGTGTGTGGGTGTGTGTGTGTGTGTGTGTGTGTGTGTGTGTGTGTGTGTGTGTGTGTGTGTGTGTGTGTGTGTGTGTGTGTGTGTGTGTGTGTGTGTGTGTGTGTGTGTGTGTGTGTGTGTGTGTGTGTGTGTGTGTGTGTGTGTGTGTGTGTGTGTGTGTGTGTGTGTGTGTGTGTGTGTGTGTGTGTGTGTGTGTGTGTGTGTGTGTGTGTGTGTGTGTGTGTGTGTGTGTGTGTGTGTGTGTGCGCGCGCGCGCGCGCGCGCGTGTGTGTGTGGGTGTGTGTGTGTATAATATATACATATATATAATAAACAATAATAATAACAATAATAATATATAAAAGTGGAATATATAATCTTGATGCTTACATTTATTTCAGTTTTTGCATTACTAAAATCTAAATTTTAATGATTAGTCAATTAATTAATACACTGAATTTGCAATCTTTGTTTCAGGTGACTGCCACGCTAACAGTAATAAAATTTAAATTTTGATTAAATAAATGGATATTTCTGCGCTAATTTTTGTTTTAGGTGATTGCCACCCTATCAGTAATCTTTATCATCGTATCAATTTTGAGCTTCTCCTTCAAAACCCATCCCTCATTTCAAGTACCCCATCTCAGTTGCGACTATCGAAATTCCACTACCGAAAATACAATTTCGGTGTTCAGCACGGAAACCGTTGACACGGATTTGGAAAGCATCTGTGTCGTACACAAGGGCTATACAACGTCACACTTTGCATTCATCTACATAGAGTATATCTGTAATGCCTGGTTCACGTTTGAGGTCCTATCTCGAATGATCTTTTGCCCACATTTGAGTCAGTTTCTCAAAACCCCGATGAACATTATCGATATTATTGCGAGCTTATCCTTCTATATAGATTTGGCACTAAACTATGTCCTCAAGGAGGGAAACAAAAACGATGTTGTAGACTTCATTTCCGTGATTCGAATCCTGCGACTGTTCAAACTGACTCAGCATTCGTCGGGATTGAAAATCCTAATTCCGGCTTTTCGGGCCTCGGCCAAAGAGTTGGGACTTTTATCCTTTGTCCTAGTTCTGGGTATTGTCATATTCGCGGCTTTAATCTACTATGCAGAACGACTGGAGTCTAATCCCAATAATTCTTTCAAAAGGTATCGATTGAGTATAAATTAATTAAATTTTTAACCGATCGACTAATTGAATTCAATTTTCCAATTTAAGCTTCTGTTCAATGCATGAAGATAATCTCCAGCTAAGTTGAGTTAATCTAAAACAATCTCAATTTCGAGATTATAGCGTTTCAGTCCTCTTTAAAATTCAGCTTGCATTTCTGTACCCTGTATTTTTCTGAATCTGTAGGAATGCATAGGCATTTCACGGTGTATCAATTAATTGTTTTGTAATTTCCATTTATAGCATACCTCTTGGCTTCTGGTGGGCCATTGTAACCATGACCACAGTGGGCTACGGTGACATGACTCCCAAGACCTACATGGGTATGCTGGTGGGAAGTATCTGTGCCCTGACGGGTGTCCTAACCATTGCCCTTCCCGTCCCAGTTATTGTCAGTAACTTTTCCATGTTCTACTCCCATACCCAGGCCCGGGCCAAACTCCCCAAGAAACGAAGACGGGTCCTGCCGGCGGATGAGGTCAAAAAACAGGTCAACAAAAGTGTACCGGCTGCCGTGGTTGGAGCCGCCGATGGGGTCAGGCGGAACAATGCGAGACGGGTCAAAAATGCAGTCGGTATGTTGTGACAACAAATACAGAGAGATGACCTCATATAGACGGCCTAAAAGGCTCCAAAGTTTGAATGCACTTGTGCGTTGAAAGTTGTACACATTGGACTCGAATTCCGGTTAAAGCTCATTCTATTGGAGCGCCTGTGGCTCAGTTGGTAGAGCGTCTGCGCGTTAAGCTCGAAACTGCGGGTTCTACTCTCGCTAGGTGGCCGATTTTTTAGAATGCTTGCTGGTGTGCAATTTTCTTTCATTCCTTATTTAAATTAGCCAAATCCGTACTTTCCAGTTCTTGTTTAAATTTCGCTCAAAAATGAAAAACGAATATGCCGGTGGAGCCATTTAGTCCCGGAATAAACAATGAATGAAGCGAATGACTAACGAAAAATGAAATGTTAAAGGGTTCATTTGGAAATTGGAATTGGAGTAGGTAGGACCGAATTCAACTTACGGCGGGTTGCACCAAATCTGACTAACATTTAATTAGACTAATCTATAAACTAGTTCTAATTAAGGCCATTTTCCGTTGCACCAAATGAAAAGCTAGCTAGATTTTAATTATAGTCAGGGGTAAGACTGACATTTGACTGACTTCTGACTAACATCTGATTAAAATCCGACTAAAATCCAACTCAAGTCATCATGTGACAAGCTTGTACTTGATTTGCTAGAGCACATCTGGGGGGAAATACTGATTGGCTTTGAGCTAATCTGATTCTAAAATATGACTAAACTTGGTGTAACGGAGAATCTGACTGAAATAAGGTTAAGACTAGCGGATAACATTTTAGTTAGAAGTTAATCATATTTGGTGCAACCGGCTGTAGTGTAGTCAAATCATCAAGTCAAATAGTCTAACCTGTAACGTTGTATTTTTAGGAGCACAAGAGAACAGTGAACAAATGAATGGTATTGAACCATAGCCATGAAAAAACAGACTTGTAGCCATGAAAAACAAAACTGTACTTATCTAGAAAGTTCTATTTGTATTCAGTAACTATTGAACAATTGAGTATAACTTTTACTAACATTCATTCGCATGCTTTTCTCATTCTAGCCTATTTTACGTGTGTTTGATTGAGCAGCCAAACTTGCTCGAAGCTGCTCTGCTAGGGTGTTTGCTAGTTTTCCAAAGATTTTATGAGCTTCCGGAGCTTGTAGCGTATGTTATATATTTCCAATTTCCACAACTTCACAATTTCTGTGGAGCAGTCTACCAAAGTTGTTTAATTTCTACACCTCGTGTACTCTAAAGCATGCTCTTGACACTACGAGCAAATTCCAAACAATAAACATGAAACTGCTGAAATTATTTGAGGTCCAGTAGATGACCAAAGCATTACAGTGAAAGAAAACCTGTAAACATATATACGTTACAACAGAGTTGTATGAGGGCCGATTTTTCCGGCCCGCGCCCGGCCCGCAGCCCGCACCTTATGACCGCGGCCCGCAACACTCCGGCCCGCGGCCCGCACACGCGCAATCCGGCCCGCAGGTACCCGCACGTAAAAATTGCTTCCCATGTAGTACCTGAGCACCAAAACTGATGTATTTTCAAAGATACTTCCGGATCCGGCAAATTTTTCTGTTCGTTTGATTTGAACTTTGTTGTCTACCAATTTACTGTACTTAAAGTGGTAACTAAAGCTTAGCTTCCCTTAACTTAAGGTGGTGGTATCCTTTTGTGCAGTGCTTTTGTGGTGATTTTTTGAAACGCTATAACTTTCGCAATTTTGGGAGTTGCAAAGAGCTTTATACATCGTTTTAAAGCTTATTATCTGTACATTCACTTGAGCTTACAGAACTGGCAAAATTTGCAAAAAAATAGCAGAAATTTTCTGACAAGCTGACATCTAACAGGATGAATATAGACCAAAAGTTTTTGAACATCGATTTCTCAAAACTGAAGAATCGGCCAAAAGTTCTTTTTGTGCCACGATATGAAGGTCATATGGGCCGAGGGACGTTTTTTTGGATTTGGCTCAGCAGGTCTTAACGGTCGAGAAAATCGGCCAAATGCACAGTAACACAAAATTTCGCAACTTCGCATTGAGTTTTCTTGCTACTCAATATGTTTTAGCCCAAACCAAGAAAACCGTCCCTCCGCAGAAGTGCGAATTTCGATTTTGCCGAAAATCTCCGCAATCCGTCGAGTAGTTTTTGAGAAATCGATGTTCGAAACAAAATAATCGCAGTTTTGCCAAAATGGTTTTTCGGCTAAATCTCTAGCTGGAAGCAATAAAGTACGGCTAATAGGCATTCATAAAATGTGCATTTGGACGATGTATCGATTGAGTATAACTAAGCCAATTTTGTCCTTAACCTGTGGCAGTAATTTTGAAAAAACTGATTTCCTCGAAAATGGCCATTTTTTAACCCTAAAAACAGTTTTTTGCTTATACTGACTTAACCACTGGAGATAGCTCAAAGGTTGTAAAAGCAAAAATGTTTATTTTCGAGTCCTCTTTCCAGCCATACCAACCAATCCCGTGTCTTGTCTACCTACTGGGAGCTTAAGGCCAACAAGTAGTGCCCAAAAAGGGCAAGATTCCTCTAAAGAGAATTGTCTGAGTAAAGTTTTTCTTTTAATGTTGCTTGGGTCTTAGTGCACTAGTGCTGTTATCAGGAATGACTATGCCACCCGCAGCTATTGACTAACGCAGATGCATTATAGAGAGAGAATATAGCACCGCTCTTCTGTTTACAATTGCATAACTAACTCAAATTCTTTGGAGTGCGCACATCTTAAGAATTACAGTTACCATAGAAGGAAGAGTGAGACACTCAGCTATTTCTAGTGGTTTAAGGTGCAGGTTCGGGTTCGTGTCTTTTCGGCTTTAATACCGCAATTGTCAAATTTGATGCAATTACATACTTCATTTAGCCTAGAAAGCATTTTAGAAAACTCGCGGCGTGAAAATCAGAGTTTTGGAGAAATTAGATATGATCCACCATAACATGCACTGTGGCCAACCTACACACGGACAAACTTGTAGTCACTTGAATCCTCTCACCAAGACCTACAACTTTGCTCTTGAGAGTTTTTTTTTGATTCTTTACGGTTTAAGAGGTAACAGTGATGACAATTTTTCGAAAAATCAAATATTGCAAGATTTCGGCAGCTTCAACATCGTTGGTCCGTTGGTCAAGTATTGCCCATAGTCCTTAGTTCTTAGTCCATAGTCCTAAAGGACATGTTATGCACAAGGAGAGCTCGTTGAGGCAATTGTGCTGACGCACAGCTACGAAAATGTGAAATTTTAAAAATCGCAACCAAATTGTTTTGAACACGGATTTCTCTCAACTCATGCAAGCAATTAGAAAACGGCTTTACACACAGTTTTGGGACAATTTCCGAGGCTATCTTTTAGCATTTTGTCATTCTGTTCGAGAGAAATAAGTTTTCAAAGTTGACAATTTTGACGAAAATCAGACAAAATTCACATTTTTTCCCAAAATCTTTGAAAATTCACCAAACATCCGTTGTTCAATGGAACTGCACCAAAGCGACTCGCTGCACTCTACAATATGTCCTAAACATTGTATGCAAACTTGTAGCTCTGTATCTTTCATACAGCGAAAAATTTTTTGGACACAGACTTTTTAGCCTAACTTGTCCATTTTCCTGTGTTTAACACATGTCGAGGTCACCTTGGAAGGGCTCTACAGGATGATAGACGCAATATTACCCAAAACGCACTTGTCTTGTTTCGCGGACCCATTTGGAGTACAAAATATATAAAAATGATCAAAATCGGAGAAGGTAAAAATCGGCCAAAACGCGACCCCTCCTTAAATTAAATCATAATTTAATTTGGTGGTATATATCTACACGGTTTCTATAAATTTGTTCACAAAGCTCAATATGTAACTGTTCCAGGCAATTTATATGCAGTTAACTTAGGTTTCATGCACGAATCACAAATTGCCATGCTACAAAAATTTCAGTAAGCTCTATTATTAATTGAAGAATTATAATTAATGCCGCAAAGCAAATCATCACCACCCCCGCGAAACCCCCAGAACACGTTGGTGTCGACTAAAATGAAGGCGAAAACATTTTGGAAAAGCAAGATTATTCTACAGTCCGGTAGGTTCAGAATGTTGTATCTGGAAGGGTCGTCATTTTTTGCGGAATTTTTAGCGGATGGGTCCTGAGGCGGAGCTTTTCTTTGTTGCGAGCGACTTCTGATTTTTTGTTTCTGAAGCAAACTTTATTCTTCAAGTCTGTAATCCTCTGAAGAGTCGAAATATCTTTCCGAAATTTCTTATTTGAAAAGTCTATTTAAGTGAAAATCTGGATGCGATTCCAGCTTTTTCCTGACAAGATATAGGGGATTGCACATAGGAAATTTGTAAGAAGAAAAATTTGTTAACGTCTAACGAGCGGTCCGGCCTGCCGATCAAACAGGAAAACCGGTCCAGTGACTGTTTCCAACATGTTCCACTTTGTACTGATACTATAACCAAGAGTACCTATAATGACACCTTGATTTCAACATTACAACTTTGTCTTTGGAAAACTAATTTGCATATTGTGCATGCAAAAAATGGTACATAACTAGGCCTGTGTTAAACATAGGCCTTTTCCTAAGGCAAAAGAGCTACTCCACGCAAAACATAGGACAACCCCCTGTTAGGTATTCCGGCTCTAGCCGGAATAAAAACCAAAACTTTCTTATCTTTTGGCCTAAGAATACGGGACTGGTCCTAAAATGTTAAAGAGCACGGAAATAGGTCATTTCTTAAGTTTTAGCCCTTTGCGTAAAGGATTAAAGCCGTAGGAGTCAAAAATACCCGAAAGGAAACCAGCACCTTAAAGGGTACGCCATGAAAAATTTTTGGGGCGGGGATTTTGCTCATTTTTTCAAATGTTTGTCGCATATATCCTTGAGAGCGAGTTTCTTTCAGCACCTTAACGAGTTTAACTAACCAGCTATTAATTGTACAAAAATGCAAATTGGTTTTGAAAGCAGCGGCGCCGCAGCTGCAGCAAACACACACAGTTTCCCCATAACGCCGTTTGCTGTGGAACTTCACTCGGCTATAAGTGACCTTAAGGTACTGGTTTAGTGGTTTCCTTTCGGGTATTTTTGACTCATACGGCTTTAATCCTTTACTTAAATAGCTGAAACTTTCCAACTATGCTATTTTGGTGCTCTTTACCATTTTCGGACCAGTCACGCATTTTTAGGTGAAAAGATGGAAACTTTAGGTTTTTGCCACTATTCTCGCAGTACAGTAGTTGATACATCGGATTGGTTGTTATGGCTGAAAAGAAGACACCGAAATGAACATTTTTTACTTTACAACCTACGAGCTATCTCCAGTGGTTAAGTCAGTATAATCAAAAAACGATTTTTAGGGTCAAAAAATTGTCATTTTCGAAGAAATCAGCTTTTTCAAAAATACTACCAAATCTTAACTGACAATTTTGATCCATGTATATCCAATCGATACACAGTCTAGTTTACATTTATGAATGTTTATTAGCAGGGGCCGATTTCATGATAAGTTACAAGTTTTACAAGTCACAAGTTACAAGCAGTTTTGGTTTCACTAAGAGTTGAGGACAAGTTACAAGGTACAAGCTACAAGCTGTCTTTCTACAAGTGTCCTACAAGCCGAATTTCCAGTTCCGGTTTCACGAACCCACAAGTTACAAGATACAAGCTTACAAGCTACTGAAATTATCCTTACAAGTTTACAAGTCGAAGGTTGCCTTGTAGACTTACATTCTGCAAACGTGTGCTTGCCTGCCAGTCGTTTTCGGTAAGGAATCAAAGAATACTCTCAAGAGGAAAGTTGTAGGTCCTGAAGAGATGATTTGAATGATTACAAGTTTTTCCGTGTAGGGTTGCCACAGTGTAAGTTATGGTGGATTAAAGCTAATTTCTTCAAAACTCAAATATTAACTACCGGCAAACTGTCCGGTATCTACCGGTAATTAAAGAGGCGTATCTATTGCAGGTAAACCCTAAAGGGTGCAACCGTCGCGAAAAGAAAGTCCTAACTAAATAGCCTACCCTAGTAAAAGATAAACAACGGCATCATTGATTTACTTTAAGGACTTACGAATTTAATAGGCAATATAGATACCAATAAGGATACACTGCTAATACAATACAAGTATACGAGATACGAAAGAGCCCGCAGGCGACTGTTCACCATCAAAGATACACATCAACTGACTAATTGATTAATTTGGCTAATTAACGAAAGGATCAAAACCGAGGTTTCTACACGGTAGTGATGAAGAAATCATTCGAAAGAATAGTGAAACACACTTCGCGTAGCGAGTATTTAACATTATCCCCTGGCGAAAGATTTTAGCGCCTGATAAAATTTCCAAGTAGAAGAGAGATGCTACCATAATAGCTGAGAGTTTTAAGATGGTAAAATTTAAGAGAAAAGTACTTTCAAGCAAAAAGACAACATGGGCGACCAGTAAGCAACCATAAGAAGTCCTGGCGCATTTACTACCCATGATAACAAAAAGAACTTCAAGTAGTAAACCAATAGTTTACCAAAGAATAAAAACTTTCAGAAAAGAGATAATAAAAAAGTGGTAGCTAATAGTGATTCAATAGTAGAAACTAAGAAGCAAAAATAGGGGATTGTACTTCAATATTACAACAAAGTTGATAGCATTTTAAAGCGAAGTAGTATTTCAATTTAGAGAATAGAGAAAAGAGAAAATAATCAAGAAATAGTCGAAAACGAACCCACAAATGAAAAAGTAGTACCCTTTAGCCACTATGAATAAAAAACCACAACAATCACACAAATTCCCACAATTACACACAAAACCTAACACACTTACAAATACGTTTATACTGGATCCAGACAATGCAAAAAATTAACTGACTTTACAGTGGGTAAATACTACATCTTATAACTATACAGCAGTTCAAAAGAATAACATATTACAAAAGTACTACAGTTCAACAAAATTATCCTATACATCAGTAGCAAAAGATTATCATACTACAGTTATTCTTTACAACAATTCAAAAAGATTAATATATGACACATACAACATACTGTTAAATGGATTTTACACATGGCATTAAACTGCATATTTATAAAGTAACAAAACAAAACACGAAATTAATATATAGCCTAAGCTAACAATGCAAAAAATATAGCAAACAAAACAAGCGTAACAGAAGTACAGAGAAATATAGAGAAGGAACAGAAACTACCATGTACAGTGCTTTCCGTCCTAACTCAACTCTTTGGCCTAACTTAAGCATCAGAAAGCAGAGAAGTAGATGGTAATTTAAAAAGAACAATAGAAGAAACAAGAATAAATTTCACAAGAGTCATAAGCTAAACCAAAACTAACTCAAAAACGAAAAGCAAACCAATTTTCTTTGCGCGAAAACAAAAATTTTCAAAGTTCCTAACTCAAACCAACAACACAAAAGACAAGACATCACATATCAACGACTAACTCCTACTCAACTATAGCGGTTATCGGTTATCCCCCGGCGAAAAAGAATGAGTGCCTACGAATTCCAACAAACCAACAAATAAACCTGACTGAAACAAACTAATTAAAGAAAATACTAATACAGAAAAATCACAACAAAATTCACAACAGAGAATAAGCCTAGCTAAACAAAAACAAACAAACAATGGAATGACAGAAAAGAGAAATGATTAATATAAGGCAAAAATTAAAGACACAGATTTAAAGACAAAAATTAAAGTACATATATAAAGACTAACAAACAGACTAAATTCAAAATTCCTTCTTTGTATATGGCAGATAAAGGATTTAGGCACTAATTTTATGGCAGGGGACTCATCGGTAGGATGTTGATTGAGCAATAAAGCACCGTTGAAAGCACCAAAAGAGAGCTGTTAAGCTGAAAAAGAAAGTGGGTTAGACATACATATATACCCTAGAAATTTCCAAAATTAAGCTTCCGTTGAGATTAAACTAATAGCAAAAGTGAAAAGATAGAAAGATAGAAAAGAGAAAGATAGGAAAGAGTTTTCAAAGGATTTACAAAAAGCATCTTTTTACAAATTGACTAAAGCTTCACTCCAAAGATTAAAAATGAGATTCTACTTAAGTACAAGACACATAATTACACCCAGTATACCATGCTTCTCCGAGCTTTAAAGTCTAAATTCAAGATAGAAAAAGAAAAGAAATGTACACAGATAAGAGCTACTGTACACCCTTGAAATGGCAAATCTTCAGAAATTAAGATAAAGATTAAAGACAAACTATAACTAGATACTAAACGACTAAATAGCGAAAATACAAGGCAAATAACGAAATAACTGTACACAAAAAACCACAAAAACAAAAACAAAAATTAACTATATAGTTCCAAAATTCCAAACTAGACTTCCGATTAGCTTGCCCTTCAAAATAAACAATACAACATAATCAATAAAGCTGTCTTATCTAAACCCTAAACCTGTCACGGTCGCCAAATATTAACTACCGGCAAACTGTCCGGTATCTACCGGTAATTAAAGAGGCGTATCTATTGCAGGTAAACCCTAAAGGGTGCAACCGTCGCGAAAAGAAAGTCCTAACTAAATAGCCTACCCTAGTAAAAGATAAACAACGGCATCATTGATTTACTTTAAGGACTTACGAATTTAATAGGCAATATAGATACCAATAAGGATACACTGCTAATACAATACAAGTATACGAGATACGAAAGAGCCCGCAGGCGACTGTTCACCATCAAAGATACACATCAACTGACTAATTGATTAATTTGGCTAATTAACGAAAGGATCAAAACCGAGGTTTCTACACGGTAGTGATGAAGAAATCATTCGAAAGAATAGTGAAACACACTTCGCGTAGCGAGTATTTAACACAAATTTTCACGCCGCGCCCTTTCTAACTTTTCGAGAGTTGCGTTAAGGGGGAGCTTTGCTTGGCCGATTTTTCGCTCATTTTCACATTATAATGATCTTCGAGAAGGGTTATTTTAACGAGTTTTAAATTTAAACTCATATCTCTTACGGTTGTTGAGTAATTTCACGTCAAATTTGAGGTATACCACTAATAATGTATCCATCCGTCTGCGAAATTTTGCAGGGTCTAATATGAGTACTTTGGAAATTTGGTTTTTATTATGCATTGCATTGCAATTGCAAAATTAAATTTTCACTTATCTTCAACATTTACCTTGGTTGAGAAAATAATCTTCAAATCATATAGTACTAGATTTGTGCAATAATCATGAAACTGATAAAGCTAAACAATAATCCGTCAGAGACAGACAGGTTCAGATAAATTGCGAAAAGGTTCAGGACTAAAATATAAGACACAAGCAAAATAAAGAAATTCTAAATTATAAAAACAAAATTCATGAACAACTTTTTCTTGAAATTGCTAATTGCATGGATTGCATTTAGTGCAAATTGAAATATTTGCTTTGAAAAATCTACTTGAAAACGATAATCAACGAATTAGAAATTATAAAAAGCAACAAGGAAAACTAAGCTAAAATGTGACAACATGAAAGCAAACAGTGCAGGATAACAAGAACAGTTTATGTGCAAGACCAGTTAAGAAAACGCAGTTGAACCGGAGCATTTTCCACCTTGTAACTTGTAGCTTGTAGCTTGTGGTTACAAGTTAAACTAAATTATTGATGAAACCGAATCTTGCTCAGCTTGTAGTCACAAGCTACAAGCCTACAAGTTGTAACTTGTAACACTTGTAACTTATCATGAAATCGGCCCCAGGAGTTGATTGCTTTATACTGGAGATTTAGCAGAAAAACAATTTTGGCAAAACTGCGATTATTTTGTTTTAAACGTCGATTTCTCAAAAACTACTCGACGGATTCCGGAGATTTTTGGCAGAGTGGAAATTCGAACTTTCGCGGAGGGATTTTTTTCTTGGTTTTGGCTAGAACATAATGAGTAGCAGGAAAACTCAATGCGCATTTGGCGGATTTTCTCGACAATGAAGACCTGCAGGCAGAGCCAAATCCAAAAAAAACGTCCTTCAGCCCATGTCCTTCATACCATGGCAGGAACAGTGCTTTTATCCAATTCTACAGTTTTGAAAAATCGATGTTAAAAAATGTTTGCTCAATAATTCAGGATCTTATATAACATTTCTTCCCGTTAAGCTTGAGGCCTGTACTTCAATCAGGTCTGAAAAATCCAGTATCCGTGCCGAGAAGCTGCCAGATGTCAGTATGTCTGTAAATTGTTTGTTAATTTTGCTAGTTCCGTAAGCTCACCTGAATGTACAGATTCCAAGCTTTAAGGAACCGTGTCAAAAATGTGCCAAAAATCTATCGTGTACACGATTTATTTACACGATTTAACACTTTCCCGGCGAGGGACGTAATTTTACGTCTTTAAAATTTCTTCAAATTATGCTTTGGACGTAAAATTACGTCCAAATTCTAGTGTCTTTTATAGCAGATTCTGAATAAAAGGGTAAGATTTTTGCAACTAGACATATGTAAAATGGCTAAATTAAAGGATTTAGACTTGATTCAAAGGCCGGAATAAAGTCTGACACGTTCATTAGGTTAAAAATCATTTGGACGTAATTTTACGTCCACGCAGAAAATTTTGGTCAAAAAATTTGTACAGTTTTATGCTTAAAATCTGGACTTAAAATTACGTCTTTTTAATTTTTTTGCTGCAATATACTACAAAAAATGTGAAAGACGTAAATTTACGTGCACGGCCTGAATAGCTCACCAAACTGATCTCATCAAGCTGATCGATTCTGACCAAAGACAGAAGTCGTCACATTAGCGATGAGTTCAGGACGGTAAATACAATTTTGGAGAACCAAGCAAAAATTTTGCCGTCGGGAACGTGTTAATTCGTGTCAAAATCGCTTAATCGGCTTCTTTTGATGAAAATCTGTTTTGTAGTTTTTGTAGGTAACCAGTCAAGTAAACTATGTGTAATGGAAAAGGCGAAATGAACCCTAAAAATGTACAGGGAAAAGCTCAACTTGTGGGAGATTGTGATTCTTGATGGAATTGATTTGAGCTCTTAATGAGTGGTGTGCTTGTGAAATCTTGATGTGAACTGTGAAACGTCCACGCAATGTATAAAGTAACTGTACTGCAGTTACCAGAGTTGCCAGTCAGTGTGAACCCCCCCAGAAACTCATTATTAGGGACATAGGTTCTAGTGTAAACAGGAGGAATAAGGCAAAAATAGCATTACGCTCACGCAAACGACACGAAAATGGAATAGAACCTCAGTGGAACGTAGTCTAAGAAAGCTTAGGTAGGCTATCAGTCAGTAATGGAGGGGTCGTTACCCTTCCCGGGTCAGTAATAGGCCCTAATACGGTTCTCCGTATAATGGAGGAGTCGTTACTCTTCCCAGGCCACGAATAAGGCCTCACGTTATCAGGAAATCAACAGATTAAAATAGCTGAAAATCACCACGGAAAATAAGTTCAAAGCAAGAAGTTGTTTTATAACCAACTATTTAGCCAGAAACTCCGAGTCAAAAACGTTTCACGCAGTTAACAAGTGCGAATATTGGAAGATGGGTCAAAATAAGGTCATAACCTGTCCATTAATAGCATGGAATAATGTTAATTAGTGTTCATAGGTGTTAATTAGGCTCAATTTGCATTAGTTAGGCGATAATTAGCTAATTAGTCATATTTTTGGTCAAAATATAAGTTGGTTTTATCTGAAAGGCAATTCTCTGCTGATTCTAAAACTCCAAACCCGGTCGCCTAACTCCCAATATTGCGAAAGTTATAAGTAAAAGAAGTTTTGATTAGTTACATTTTAATTTTGTAATATTGGCCTTGGGTGACCTTACAACAATGCGTAACTATGTGTGAGGTTACGCCCATTCATGTTTCCATTCACACCCCCAGAGCCTCTGCTGGCTCTCTCCCAGCAGAGACTTGCCTCGCAGAGAAGGATTTAACACATACATACGGTGTGAAAGTACGTTCGGAGGGGGCTTAACTCCCTCCCCAATAATTTAAAAGAAAAGAAAATTGTTAGTCTTAGGTAGTTAGGTACGTAGAATAATAATATCTAGTTTATATTTTCTGAAAAATTACGTAGCTATTAGTATGCATATTTTTACGCAACAATTGCCCTTCCGTTTCCTTTCCAGCTAGACTTAGAGTCTTGGCGAGGAAGGACAATTGTTGCTGGGATCAACGGGCGGCTTCCCTTGTCTACGGCCGAAAGGTCAAGTCCAAAAAGAATGAAAGGGGCTTGGAGACAAGGGAAGGCCTAAAAATAATAAACACAAATTTTACTAAATAATGCGGCCAAATTGGCAATTAATATTTATTTTTTCATACTCGGCGCCGAGTGGCCGTTATTTTATACAATTTTGTTTTTCAATTCTTTTAACTTCATTTTTAAAGCCAGTATTTTCCCCTTTGGTTACCTTTACGTGGTAACCAAAAAGTCTACAAAGTTTCCCAAAATTCAGCTTGGGAAATAAATCAAAATTAGGGTCAGTTGGAGGGTAATAACTCCATTTTCTCATTAATCTCCCCTCCAACGGACCAGCCGCGTGGCCCGCCCGAGTTGGGCACACGCTTTAACATAGGGAGCTTCCAGAAATTTCTGGAAGCTCCAATAAAATCAAAAGAAATCCGCCAGCAAAGTAAACACCAGTGAGCTGTCAGACTCCTGTCAGCTCACTGGAAATTTTCAAATTTCCATCAGTGTTCGTCTGAGACTCGGCCGAGAGCGGTCGGGTGTTTTCCCCCCATAACTAGCACGTCTTCCCGTTGTGCCAGCGTTTTGGCCGGGAATAAAAGACGTGCTTTCCCCGGTTAGCACGCGAGTTAGGGGCCCCTTCTGACCCACACTGGTCAGAAGGGATGAGCTGAGCGCACACGACGAACACCACACGATGAGGGCCAGATGAGCGCACTATGCTCGGCCAGGAACTGCACTTTAGGAACACATTTTTTAGAAATTTTTCAGAAGGCCTTTTGGCCTAAAATTCACTTTTTGTGGCCTCCTTTTGGCCTAAAATTCACTTTTTGTGGCCTTCGGGCCTTGTTTAAAATTAACCTCGTTCAACCAAGCCACGGCCCAAGTGGCCTTTCATTTTTTAACAGGGGCTTAATGCCCGTTTTGTGTTTTTTTGTATCCTGTTGGGGTTTTGCTAATGAATCGGGATTTTGAGTGGGGACCCACCCCTGAGTTGAGGTAGGAGGTCCCTTGGTCATGACCTCATATTCAGAACTGAGTTAATTTAGGGACTGTTTCTCCCCACAGCCGGCAATCAGGAATTGCCGGCCATATTCGCAAAAATAGGCGCTATTGAAGCTAATCCTAATTGTCTGTAATTGTATATTGTGATTGTGAACTGTAATTTTGTGTGGTTCGGCGTATCCTAAAAATCAGTAGGCATTAAAACTCAGAATCGTTTTAATTACTAATTATCAAGTTGTTTTAAAGGGAATGGCCGAATTCCCAGTGTTAATTTAATCAATTTAAAGCTGTCCTTAGCGGAAAATGTCTGTGTGATCTGTTTCTTTAGTAATAAATGCCTAGCAATTATTACTCGTTCCGTTCGCAATTCAAATAACCAAAGTTTCTAAAATCCAACAAAATTTTCTTTTATCAAAGTTATCAAGTCCCAAAGTTTAAAGTAAAATACTGGAAGACGTGAATCAAAGTTCATCCAGAATTAGGGCAGAAAATATGCATACTACAAGTAGGTAGGTCTCGTTAGGGAGTAGTTAGGACGTATTATGTCTGTGTAATCGTCTGTGTCAATATTATTGTAATTTGTAGTGTGAATGAGACCCCCAAATTTACGTAAGTGGCTCCTTGAGTAAACCCCTCATGGAGCGTGAGGTTTCAAGGCTAGCCCTGTTTTGTAGAGTGTAAGTTATGAATCAAAATCGGATGATTGCGAGTGTGCATGAGGGCATACCATGTAAACCCCCTTTGTTTTATAAGGGTATTGGGACTGCCAGAGTGAATGAGTAAAATGTTCAGATAGTAGACAGGAAAATAGGGCCAAATTGAGTAGCAATTTGGACCCAAAACTTAGATAAATTATAAACAGTAATGTTTGCTGGTTGGATGTGTAAGCGCTGTGAAAGTACTAATTTTGGGAGTGAAAGTCGTAGAAATGTGTATGAAAAATAAGGGTAATTTCGGCGATTCAGGGCAGGTTTTGCAGTCTAGGGTCACGGGGACCCCCAATTAGGTCTGCCAAACCTGCTGGATTTCCGGTCATCCGTGTAGGTTGCCCTGCGATTAGGGGACGGATGGGCCGCATTCACGGAATCCAGAATTAGCCAAATCAGGACCAGAATAGAACAGTTTAAACTATTATGAAATTAATCCAAAAACTTAGTTTTATATGGTAGACATCCGATTAGCGGACTAGTAGTTTATTGAGTACTAGGTAGGAAAATGTCTGTAGTTTTGTTGTATTAACTAGCTGAAGTTTTTAATAATTGGGAAATAGTTGGGCTCAGTTAAGAGAGGGGTATCAATGGGCTTGGTTTAAAACTAGCATGGGTTCACGGTCGTTACCGTAATCACATAAAGTCCCATGTAAGAGGCCAAAAGACGGGCCAAACTAAAAGGAAAAGAAGCAGGCCCGTGCTGAGGTTCGAACTCAGGTCCTCTGGATTAATAGATCCAGTGCTCATCCATTTGAGCTACACGGGCTACAGTTAGAACAAGTTTAAGCCCGCCTATATAAGGAAGCAATTTAGCAACCCAGCGCGTGTGCATTTAATTAATACATTAGATGTGCTAATTATGCATATGTAGGAACAAACTTCAATTAGGTTTTTCTCGCTATTTACTTCACATTTTTTAGTGCTGAAAGCACAAAAAATGTTCAGTTTTCCAAGCTCTACAAGAATATGTAACTTTTACTTAAATTCGTTTTCATCAAAATTTTGTTAATTTATATGCCAGTTTTGCACGAATGCAATTATGTGCTCGTGTGAAAGGGTGGTAGTTTGCGCGACTTCCGCTCGGCTGGCTGCTGGGGTTGCCAGCACCGGATCGAATAGCGGTTCGGCACGTCCCCTGTTAGGGCACTAGGATAAGGGGTAGGTAGATTTAGAAGTAGACGTAGTTCGGTAGGTCGGTAGGTCGGTAAGTAGGGACTGCGTAGAATGGCTGCTGAGATAGTGAGTGAGTGAGTTTTTGCCTTTTTGCTTAAACTGACTAAAAACTAATCATCTGCGAAAAACTCACTCACAGTCAGCCAGTAGGTTTTATTTTTAAGTTTGTTGTTTCAGCCCCAAATCTGCAAATAAATAATTAATGAGGATTTTACATTAAAACACCAGGTAATTGTAAGTTAACATTAATATTACGTAGGCTTTAGTTAGTTAACATGAGTAGGTAGGTAGGTAGGCATTAGTTAAGGCAATTGCTGCAAGTATTTAGCAGGTGACCATCTTCCAATATCAGAAACGCACCATAAAACGTCCAGTTTCGTACATGTATTTGATCTAATCTTTGGGTCACGGGAAATGAACCCATTTCCCGTGACAAACCGACAAAATCAGGCCAAACACATGCCGAAAATACTAATATTAGTCCGTATTATGGTTTTCTCTAAAGATCGTGCAAAATTTGGTCAGAATCAATGCATTTCACACCAAAATGGCCCTAGAAGGCGGTCTGTGCAAGGAAAGGACAAAAGCAAATGAAGTCTAAATATAGGTCACAAACAGCACAGGTTTTGTACATTTCTCAAGAACATTTCGTCTAATTGCCAGTTCAGTCAGGCCCAGCCGGGCCCAAGGTGGAAGCCTTGCGAATCACTTCGTTCAAGCTAGAAAATGCGGCAAGTTTAGCTAAATTCTGATAATACAAGTTAGCAGAGGCCAGGAAGTAGAGTAGGGACCGGTTCCACTAGAACCGGTTGGAACCGGAACCGGAACCGGAACCGGAACCGAACCGGAAGGAATTTTAGAACCGGAACCGGAACCGGAACCGGTAGGATTTGGAACCGGCCGGTTCCACTCTTAAAAATGGACTTGAACTAATTTTCTGCAGGAGTTTAAATTTTACAAAAGCTGAAATTTGTGGTTGCCATTCAGTGTTGCCATTCATATTATCTTTTTCAAACTAGTGACTGAAATTGAAATTAAAGATCTAGTTTGAAGTGAAACTAAGCAAATTTAGACCTCTGAAGGCGAAATATGTAGGATGAGATTGATAATAATTAGGAATTTCAAACTAAACGTGAAATGAAGGTACAATTATTGGCACTGAAACTGAAGCTGAAACTCCATAGAATAAATTTAGAGCCTAAACTGGAAACGACATAGCTTCAGC
Source organism: Trissonchulus latispiculum (assembly GCA_030248195.1). Lineage (NCBI taxonomy): Eukaryota > Metazoa > Nematoda > Enoplea > Enoplida > Ironidae > Trissonchulus > Trissonchulus latispiculum. The sequence goes on from JASAND010018891.1 coordinate 25,329, forward strand.
TTCCACTGAAGGTGACACAAACTCCCCGCTTCCCCTTTTCAGCTGATCGAGGCACGTTTCAGCTTAATCGCTGAAGCCGAGGCATAGAATTAAGAGAAATTTCAAATATTTCTTTGACTCAACATTAGTGACATTATCCCGTCTGAGTTAAGACAAAAATTAAATGTTAAGCATACTTGAAAAATTAGGAACATGTATCGCAAGGAAAAAATTCTAGGTACTTCCTTTATTCTGGAATTTCGTAATTTTTTGTTTTCATGCTTCTGATTTTTCAAAGTACTTTTGTGTGTTTACCAAAATGCAGTTGTGAAAATGTCTCTAAATTAATTTTAACGAATTTTTGAAATTTTCTGTTCTAAAATTCCAATTGTAATTGATGAAAGACGGGCACTTTCGTTCAGACGTGACCGATACGGGCGCCGAATGAAAACTTTAACCAGCTTACATATCTGAATATTAACCTTATAGAAAAGATGAGTCGGAAATTGAGTATATCTTCTCAAAAAATTGGTAAATGGAAGGTGGTGTTGTCAGCACGCAAGATTGAAGCAATATTTTTTAAAAAGTAGTAAATTTTACAGGAGTAGAAAACTTCGAAAGTTGAGTACTTATTTTCTCATTTTTAAGTTATCGGCATCTGAGACGAAAGTCAATCAAAGTTCAAGTAATGAACACCCTGTAGAAGTATCTGTTAGCTATTTTGTTTAATCAAGCGACTGTACATTTCTTCGTTAAATATAACTTTAATATATATGTTCTTCTTTCCAATTTGGCTTTCAGCTTTTAAATATTTTAAATGCATTTAAATTTTTTGGAAACTATTTGCTTCTTTAGAGACACTGTACTCTTTTTAAAGAAATAAAAATTTAAGCTCCAGTATATCTCAATTCTGAGCACGTTTTACTGAAACGTTGTGCAGTTTACAAGATTCTGTTCAGAGGGCGCTGTCTGCATGTAGATGCACAGTAGAAGCTCACCGTTAATTATCGAAACAATTTGCTCGGCCATACTAAAGTTTTCATTTTTTTACAAGTTTTAATGTATGTTGTGCATATAGTAACAGCATTTGTAATGGAGCAAACTCAAAGTAAGGCAAAAACTTTAAAATTCAAAGTAAACAAAAAGTTTAACCCAGTTGGTTATTATCGCATTACCTATTCCAATTGTTTTGCAATATTGCTTTATAATTTCGATTGTATAACCCTTGCTGGGAACCTGCATCCAATTTTAAATAATGTTAAAATGTAACTACGAATTTTGTACTTGGAACCGGGAACCGGAAGCTAGAACCGGAACCGGAACCGGAACCGGAACCGGAACCGGTACTCTAGAACCGGAACCGGAACCGGTTTTGAAAATTGGAACCGGTTCCAACTCTACCAGGAAGGCCCAATTGGTGACAAGAAGTTACCAGAAACGGTTATTATTGTCAAACAGGCAATAACCAACGGTTTTTAGTCAATTCTTCAAGTGCAAGTTCAAATGGGGCCCAAAATGCACATTTTGGGCCTGGAAAGCAAAGGAACGAGTAATGGTTGCTGGGTTCGATTCCCGCACCATAATCTTGTACTAATGGGTTTTAACCCATTTGATTCAGGTGCGCGGACAGTCGCTGATCCGGATTCGAAGTCGTGAGCTATCCAGTTTGGAGCAGTCAGTGGAAGCGTTCAGTCTTGTCGTGGAACCAGTAGTCAGAGTCAATTTGTGCTTATCTAAGATTGTTGGATCCGGAAGTGATCCCCAGGAAGTGAACCTTGTCAGTAGCCTATCATTCGTGGAACCTATCACTGTAGGTACATTGTGGATTTAGACCGCAGCTAGGATCAAGAACAGAGACGACTTCGCAGGCACCTGATTTCAAGTTGGGAAACCAAAACCGTTCTGAAAGTATTATAAACCTGTTGTCTTTTGAACCTTTCGTCTAAAATGGCCAGTTTCACCCTATTCATCGTTGCCGGTTCCGGAGCTATGCTTCCCTCGTCTCTGGCTTGAGCTTAGCATTCAGCCAGAGCCAACTGCTAGCCTGAAGACCGAAGAAGCCATCCGTGCTATTGAACCTTGTAGTTGTAGTTGTTTAAATTTCATTAATCAGGAATAAGTAAGGCAGAACCAGGTGACTCCCCATTTTCTCTATTTCCTCAAAAAAGCCAGTTCCGTACAGTAACCCCGTCTAGGTGTTGGAGCGGACCTTCGGGAAGGCAGTGTCCAACGATTCGGGGACTCACCCACAGACCGACCCCAGGTTTATCTCAGCCAATAATTGTTTGTTTGTAGTTTATTGATTTGTAGTTTGGTAATCCAGGACGGATAAAGAGTCGCACAGCACAAGCATATAGGCGCACGAGAAAGCATATAGGTACTTACTTAGCAGAGTGTTGGAGACAGTGTAATAGTTAGTGTAATAGAGACAGAGTTTGAGAAAAGGAAGAAGAAGAGGTACCACTGAACCTTGTCCCTAACCTAAAACATATAACTTGGGGTAATATTATCCTCACCTAGGATAATATTAATAATAACCTAAAGAGGGTAACTGGCAACTCTGGTACAGTAAATTGTATACTGTACTGATCTGTAATTGTACCTGTTTTTGCACAGTTTGTAACGACCCCTGTTAGTAACGCATTCTGTAATTGTAATCTGTAATCTTGCCCAAAGAGTGTATCCATAATACATGTAATCAGTTTAATAAATAATTGGTGTGTCAGACCTAGAGTCTCAGAGTTTAACAGAGAGGCGCGATTGTCTCTGAAAGTCAGGCGCGTTAGCCTAAAGATTGGATCAGGACTACTCAAAGGTAAGTTCTGGTCAGGAAGCAGAAGACTCATCATCAATCCAGCGATCAAATCCAAGCAAGTGCTGACCCCTCTTGCTGATCAGCTGGAATCCAGTGCAACAAACGAACTCACAAGGAAGACCCCTACAAAGGTTGGCTGCAGGGAATCTCTGATTTTGGAACACCACCTTTCGGAGATCCGGTGCCTAAGTGTACTTTCCTAAGTGGACGTGCTGACCTTCCGTGTAATCAAGTGCAGAGCGATTTCTGACACTAGACCGGAGAGCAGAGCGTTTTCTGACTTTGGATCCTAGCAACTTCATTACATATGTAGTCAATGCTATAAGAAAAGAAAAGAAAAACCTTGTACTCAACTTTTTCTTACTTTCATGTGATTAACGGCAAAGCTGAAATAAAGTTGCTGCTACAGGAAAGCAAAAAGATAGGAACAAAAAGTACCACAAGAAGAAACGTGTAAAAATCGTGTAAAGTTTATGGAAAACGTTTGGAATTCGTGTAAATTTTATCGTGTACACGATTTTATTTTTGACACGGTTCCTAAAACGATGTATAGAACTCTTTCCAACTCCCCAAATTGCGAAAGTTTTAGCGTTTAAAAAATCACCACAAACGCACTACACTAAAGGTTACCCGCACCTTAAGGTGGTGATTCCCTTTGGTCACATAAAGTTTGCACCATTATTACTCGTTCATTACTTGGAGTTAAGAAGCCATTTTTCCTGCTGCGCCTCAGCGCAGCAGGTCTTTTATGTTTGCTCTGCCATCCAGCCTCCACGCATTTACGCGCAAAACATAAGAATTTGCATGAATGCATGTTAAACAATGCCTTAAGATGGCAGAGCATGATTTGCACATAAGATTCTATTTTGAAATTCTTCATTAACGATGACTCATAAAGTAAACAGGAATCTGAAATGGAACAAACTAAATCAGAATAAACAGGTCTTTTGTACTGGAAGGAAAAATTCTCTTGATAACTTTTTGCAGAGAGTGGCTTGTCGTTTTGCACATCATGTAAAAGGAAAAGCTTTAGATTTACTTCTGTTACCAAGGATAAAGCACTCGGCAGTTGCAAAGTTTGCAGTTATCTTTCACTGTAATGAACACACATCAGCTGGTAAATTTGAAAAGTTGCTATCCAACAATTTTCCTTAATGCAGCGGCGTCAACTTCAAGATTAGCATCCGCTGCGCAGCAGGCCTACAATTTATAAAATTGTAACTCAGTAAACATTTAACCTTTTGCATGCAATATTGATTGTTATATCAAAATATAGCTTGACATTTTCTCTTTTTAATGCATGCCATGAAACTAATGTTGCGCTTCTAAAATATTTTTAACACATTTTAGAAGAAGTATAATTTTCCAGAATTTTTGCAGACTCAAGTAAATTTTTTCGCGAGACATCGATTATATCATTCGATACCTCCATCAAATAGCTGGGGACGATTTTTTACTTATTGTGAAATCGCTCTTCGTTATAGAGAAATAAGCTGAAATGTGTGCGTAACCTGTATTTTGCCTACTTTTTCCAAATTTGTCAAGCGATTACTTTAGCTAGAAAGCAGCAATCGGGGCAACTAAAAAATCGTCCCTGGGTATATTTGTGCAGAACACATTTGTTCAGTAGCAGCCCTCCAGCTTGCATGGTGAATGCTCCACAATCTTTGGAAAAAATTGGTCGTGTTTTTGCAAAAACTACATTTTTTATGATAGCAGCCTACAGGATAGCAGATGGAAGACGATCATGTGTCGGATAATTTGTCCCTGTGAGACCTTCAGATCGACGCCCTTTGTTTGATTTTACGGCTTGAGTAGTTGAAGAAATACTGGATTATTTGATTTCTGCAAAAATGACAAGTTTTCGACGCCAAAACAAGAAAATCGGCTATATCTCACGGTAGAGAAAAGCTAGAAACTTGCTTTAAAAAGCAAAAATGTGAAGCTCAGTGAGGTCTTTCGAATGCATATAGTCATAACTGTATAGCTGCTGCCAAACGTTCAGAAATTGGGAAAAACCACTCTGACCGGAAATCTCGAATTTTTGAATCGGGATTGCGCGGAGGGTGTTAGAACGCTAAAACAACTTATTTCGGAAAGTTTCATCCAATTTCATCTTGATTTACGCCGCCAAACAACAATAGTTTTATGTGCCCAAAAGGGCCCATGTCAAGATAAAAGTTAGAACCCCCAGAACCCCCATCAGAAAAAATGGAGGTTCTCAAATTTTTTTCATGCGTTTGCATCCAGGACTTTGATTTGTACGTGACTACGTTGCGGATCCTTTCCTTCCGCAGGTACTTCAGCAGACATGACATGTTTATAATATGTATATATGTATCTCAGTCATCAAATTTGTGGCATAGAACCGGGGTGTACTGGGGGGGGGGGGGGTCCTCCTGGCTTTACTCATAAACTTAGACTGAAAATTCTGTGTATGAAACATCCAATATCCACAACATGGATATCAATCGAAAGCTGACGACAACAACAACAAGTTCGTCCTTAATTTAGGCCCAGACAATGCGCACACTTTTCGGTACACCCGGACTACAGAACCCTCAGAATTTCCAGCAAACACTTAAAACTAAGCAGTAGAGGATCAAATCTCCTGAAAAAAATTTCAGAACCCCCAGAACACCAAGAACCCCCATCAAAAATTTGAAACTAAATATATGTAGTTACGGATCAAATCTCTTCGAAAAGTTAAGAACCCCCAAGAACCCCCAGAACCCCCATCAAAAAATGAAACTAAACATAGTTATAGATCAAATCTCTGCAAAAAATTAAGAACCCCCAGAACCCCAAGAACCCCCATGAAAATAAAAGCTTCAAGAAAATCAAGTAGTAGATCAGAACGCATCAAAAAGTGACTTTTATCTTGACATGGGCCCCCAAAAGGAATCACCACCTTAAATGAATTAAAGTCTTCAGTGAGAAGTTATCATGGATTTATATTTAGGTGCTTAAGTTTCCAACACGAAGTTAAATTAAACTAAAAATTCAGTTTCTGCGCCAATTGCTAACCCCCACTTTCAGTGCTAAACACTTAAAAAAGTTCATGTAGAAACCACAGGATTCAAGTTTGTAGATGATAAATAAGTTTCGACTTATATATATAATTTCTACAGGACATCGTTGATATTTTTTGATAAATAAGTTTCGACTTATATATATAATTTCTACAGGACATCGTTGATATTTTTCTCAAGAGATACTTTGGTATAATAGATTACAAGTTAGACTTGTACATTTTCAATACAAATAAAACCTGTAGTTTTCATGGGTTCATATGTTTTACTCAACAGCTACAGGTTATTACTCGATACGCTGATAATGCTAACTGAGTATGTAGTGCATGCTGAAGGAATCAAATGGCATAACGAAGTCAAGTAATGTTTAAAATTCTGAAGTATTGCCTCCTTTTGTATATGATTTGGTACGTATAAAATTTCTAGAAAGCCCAGGAAAGTAGCCAAAATCGGCCCGCGCGGGTAGTAAAATTCGGACCGCCCCGCCCCGCCCCGCGGGTACCCGCGGCCCGCATACAACTCTGCGTTACAATTCCTTATAGAATAGAAACATTCAAGCTCATTTTAAGCTTAAAGGAAGCATTTTCTTTTCCAGCAAGTCTTTAAAATGGTCATTCCTTTTGGAGTGGAGACATCAACTTTGAGCCTCTAGTACTCATTCATTAAAATGAGAAGTAGCAGTCTTCCTGCTTGCATACTAAATTCTTCACAATCGCTGGAAAAAATTGGTCGTGTTCTTGCAAAAACGACATCTTTTAAGATAACAGCTTATGGAATTGCAACTGGAACATATCACGCTTCGCTTCGAATAATTGGCCTCTATGATACCGTCAAATCGACACCTCTAGTTTACGTTTTAGATTTTTGTAGCTCAAAAAATAATGGATTTGAGGTCTGCAAAACTGACAAGTTTTGACGCCAAAGCATGGCAAATTTGCTATCTCACGATAGATGGGAGATAGAAAATTGCTTCCAAAAGCAAAAATATGGAGCTCAACGAGATCTTTCGAATGAATATGGTCATAGCCAATGCAGCTGCTGCCCAGCTGTCAGAAATCGGCAAAACTGCTCAGAACGGAAATTTCGAATTTTTGAAGCGAGATTGCGCGTAATGTGTTTAGAACGCTAAAAGAACTTATTTTGGACAGTTTCGTCACATTTCAAAATGATTTGAGCCGTCAACCAACAATACGTCCTCCCCAAAAGCAGGGTATTTTTTAGGCATTTGTTTTCGGGGGGGGGGGGGGGGGCTTCAGGGGGCCCCCCCGGGCCCGGGGGGGGGGGGGAAGAAATTTTGGGGGGGGGGGAAGATTTTTTCAAAAATGAGCCAAAAATTGGTATTTTTTGGCGTATTTTGCATGGTGAAACGCAAAAAGTTCTCAAAAACGCCAGGATTTAAGCTAAAAATAGCTATTTTTTCAAAAAATCTCCGGCGAAGCCGGAAATTTTTTGAAAATTGGCCTATTTTTGGCAAAAATTTGGGCCTCCAAAAAATCCCGTGGGGGGAAGCAAAAATCCCGGGAGGGGGCGATTTCGGGGGGGGGAAGGCATTTTCGGGGGGGGAGGTCAATTTCGGGGGGGGGTCCCCCCCTGTAAAAATACCCTGCAAAAGGAATCCCTACCTTGAATGCAGACGCAGCGACGCAAGAGGATCGACGACCTAAATTCTAACCCATGGCTACTCACTACATAAATACCTAGAAATGAATCCACTCTAGTTTAATGTAACAAAATACAGAAACTATATCATAATTAAAGGCAAGAACAAAATAGCACACCCTACTCTCTATATAAAACAATCAACATCGTCATAATAAACAAATTTAGCATAAAATGTATATACTACATAAAAAGTAGTCAAAACGGAATTGTCAAAGTATTCGGACATAACAAGTGAAGTAAAATAAATCACATTGATTAAAACAAGACCTATTAAAAAACTGTCAAAACAAGCCTGACCCAAAAGACAGCTGCAAAGTAAAAATTATATATTATAATTATAACATCAGACATGTCATTGTTAACAGACCACATTTATTCTAAAATAATTCATAAAAAACTAAATAAAACAATTTCCGAACTAATAATAACAATAATATTTTAATTTTAAAATCAGTCGACCAAACGAACTCTACCGATTAATAGCAAAACTAAAATAGCAATTAAAACCCTACGCAAAAAATAACTGAAACTCGTGTACACCAAAATGATACTGAAAGCGAAAGAAAAACTGACATCTGAAGTGGCACAAGAATGAAAAATCGTTTTGAAAAAAATGGGGGGCGACCCAATAAGAATTTCGCTTAGTTTCTCCTATTACAGTGATGAAAACAGACAAAAGCTCAGTGATAATTTCGCAATGAAACGTCAAGCCAGAAAACATTCTGATCGGCACTAATTTAAAACAAGTAGAAATTCAACTGAGAAGAGTGCTGTCAGACACTCAGACTGTAGAGAAAAAGGAAAAAGAAAAAGGAAACCGTAGAAAAATCGTAAAAACCGTATATAAGACAGTAAAAACCGTAGGAAAGAGTACAGAAAAAGGACTCAAAGCACGCTATTATACAATTAAAATTTTAAAAACAAAACGATTCAAAGTCAGAGATGATAGGTCTTCTAGCTGCTGAAGATGAAAAACATTATATATTATTATTATTATAATGTAGATTTAAACTTTTGCCAGCCCCCCAGCTCTGAAAGCGGTTGAGTCAGCCAACCCTAAAAAGGGGCTCAACCCTTTTGAAGAAAACAAGCAATTACGCAAGACTCAGCAAAACTAGCCTCGACAAGCAAATAATACAAATACAACAAATGGCAAATAATACTCTTGAATTGATTGAGCAATTTTAAGTCAGGATTAATTCCAACCAAAAAATTTTCTGTCGGTCTGCAACATCTTTCAATTTCAAGAAACGAAGTCGAACGAACAACGAAAACAATCCATAAATCCTAAACGGTTTACCTGACCGACCGAATTCTACACCGCATTTATGCAGCTTACGTCGCAATAAGCGTAAGTACATCATTCTAGCCTTGCTCCGACGACATAAACCTGTCCTACTTACAGAAAAATTTTACGTATCCGACACCGCCTTTATTGGAATCCAGAGAAATGTGCAAAGTACGTATAATACATAGTTTAACTGAATACAGAAAACACTGGTCCATCCCACAAACTGCATACAATTATACGTACGCTAATACCATACAATTACTGCTACATACGCAGAAACACGCAGCGTAGTACGTCAAAATTTAGAATTTCAAGACACAAGTATACACTGTGAATGGCAATCACGTACGCAATGCCACGTTGTCTTGCAATTTCCCAGCACTATGAGAGAAAGAAAATTTCCACATCAGGAAAAATTAACCTATTAAACTTAGGTATTGCAGTACCACCACAACCAAATCAACGATTGTACATGTACAATAACCAACAAAACACGTGTAAATCGGAAAGTAAAATACATAATATTGTATAGGTTTACAGAGAATTCTATGATGGCTGTCTAAGTAATCAATTAGGTACTGTAAAATCCAAAAATCTAAAAAAATCAGCTTCCTCTTCCCTCAAACTGATCCATTGCCGTCAACGTGTCCAGCCGGCGAGCCAGAAAAATACCAGCATCCAGAGGAATAAGTCTAAGAAATAAAATACACAAAAATAAAATATCGCATAAGACTGATGGTACAAGAACAACAATACTCAAAAAGTATACAAACGCTTTCTATTAGGATACAAGCCAGGCATTACGCGTTCCAAATAAAAATTACTTAAGGTGGTGATTCCTTTTGGTCACATATTGTTGGTTGGCGGCATAAATGAAGATGAAATTTGACGAAACTTTCTGAAATAAGTTCTTTTAGCGTTCTAACACCCTCCGCGCAAGCCCGATTCCAAAATTCGAGAATTTCGGTCAGGGCGGTTTTTTCTAATTTCTGAAAGTTTGGCAGCAGCTACACAGTTATGATTGAATATATTCATTCGAAAGATCTCATTGAGCTTCATATTTTTGCTTTTCAAAGCAACTTTCTATCTTTTCACTACCGTGAGATATAGCCGATTTCCTTGTTTTGGCGTCGAAAACTTGTCGTTTTTGCAGAAATCAAATAATCCAACATTTCTTGAACTACGCAAGCCGTAAAATCAAACTAAGGGCGTCGATATGAACGTCTCACAGGGACAAATTATCCGACGCATGATCGTCTTCCAACTGCTATCCTGTAGGCTGCTACCATAAAAAATGTAGTTTTTGCAGAAACACGACCAATTTTTTTCCAAAGATTGTGGAGCATTCACCATGCAAGCTTGAGGGCTGCTACTTACCTTAATACGTTCTGCACAAATATACCCAGGGACGATTTTTTAGTTGCCCCGATTGCTGCTTTCTAGCTAAAGTAATCGCTTGACAAATTTGGAAAAAGTAGACAAAATACAGGTTACGCACACATTTCAGCTTATTTCTCTACAACGAAGAGCGATTTCACAATAAATAAAAAATCGTCCCCAGCTATTTCATGGAGGTATCGAATGATATAACCGATGTCTCGAGAAAAAATTTACTTGAGTCTGCAAAAATTCTGGAAAATTATACTTCTTCTAAAATGTGTTAAAAATATTTTTGAAAAGCAACATTAGTTTCATGGCATGCATTAAAAAGAGAAAATGTCAAGCTACATTTTGATATAAAAATGGCTTCTTAACTCTAAGTAATGAATGAGTAATAATGGTGCAAACTTTATGTGACCAAAGGGAATCACCACCTTAAATAAAGAATGTCGAGAAAGAGACAGCAACTTTTCCACAACCGCAACAAACGACCGGCTGCCAGTTTTTGTTGGTTATGTTTACGAGATACGTCATACCAAGAGAAGTACCCGAAGGAAACGGGGGTACGCTCACTCGCTCTATGCTGGTATGTTAAACTCCAAACCCAAGCAGTACGTGCGCGAATTTTGTTCATGCTTCGAGCTTTAGAACACAAGCATAGCGTGCAAACTTCTTTGAAGTGATGGATCTGATTTGCGGGGAGGGCACACTCTTATAAGATACTCTTGATACTACTAATGCGCTCATACTGAACTTTGGTGGGACGTTTCAAACTTTTATTCAAAGGTCGAAACTTTAGAAAAATACTGTACCAATTTCTGTAAATGTAACCTTGGCTCAAACATTAAGGACACAAAACGCAGAGTGCAGCTGAAGAATCTCTTTTGAAGAAAATCTGTCTTCTTGGAACACGAAAAACGTTACCTTTCGGAAAAATGAACAACTAGAAACTTGCAAGAAATTTCCTCCTGAACGTTACAAGTATTAATTTAATGATAGCTGTACAAATAACAGAAGCTGCTGCAGAATCCCAGCAGAACAGATATTATGTTATAAGGTCCAAGCCTAATTCTTGTAGTGATTGATTTCTAACTTTCGGTCGGATAATATTTTGCCAGATGTATATATTTGAACACACTGTATGTGAGTGTAAATCAACAAAAGCTGTGACTACCAATATTGGATCAATGTGGCCGTCAAATCAGTAAGGAACACGACTGATAAATTTAGCCATCATTTATAGAACTTTAAATATATATAAATATGGGTTAGCAATTTGGTCCAGGTTTAAGCGTTGATAGCATAAACCCCCGCACAGCAATTTGGCTTGACAAAAAATTTACATCCAGAATAACAGACAAACCACCTCCAATTTTAATCTTGAAACAAAAAACTTTCTTGAACTCAAGGCGTAAAATAGGCAGACTGCGAACGTATTCACTTGTTTTATATATATTCACTTGGGTTATATAATATTTTGATATTCACTTGGGTTATATAATATTTTGATTTGGATCGATTTGGAAATGAGAAATCACCGCTGAGTTTACACTTCTTACCCTTTTAAGAAATAGAGCAAATAAAAAATCCTGGGTAGGATGAGCATCTTTTGATTCGTAAGAACAGCGTCCATTGTTCGATCCGCCACATACTCTGGTGTCATCATTGTCGCCAATCTAAACACAAAAAACAAAAATTTAAAATTTTTAAATTAAAAAATTATATAAATAGCATAGGCCAAAATTATTCTTAAATGAATGTTTCATAAAGTCAATCTGACACACTCACTTCTAAGTAATTTTAAATTTCACTTGCAACACTATTAACCACTCTGAAAAGCCAAGGAACAGAGCTGCACCGCTGTTTCCTGGCCCTAAAATTTTGTCGTGAGCATAATTTACAATAGCAAATGCTGCAAACATTTTCTAATGTATTTTGTAACCGGCAGAGATCCCTTCTACACAGCGCACTGATCTAGCTAAGTAGGAAGCAATTTCTTTACACCTAATTTCTGAAATCATCAGTAACCTGATGTCTGCAAAAAGAAGGTACCAATCAGGGTACAACTACCCAGTACAAAAATAAAAAAAACAGCGGGATAAGCTTACTTCATTCGAGCCCCAGCAAACATGCCCGTATCCATGTAGCCAGGGCAAACATAGGTCGCATGAACCCCTGTTTTGTTGGCCCTCTCCATTTCCAAAATGAAGCATTCCATCAGACCAACGGCGGCGAATTTGGACGCACAATAGTCGGCCAGACAGGCGTTCCCTGCAATCTCACAGCAAAGTACGAAACTACGATGAAAATGCTCTTTGCGATTGAATGAAAATGCAATATATAACTGTAAATTACCAAATTTCTAAATTTCTAACCATGAGCTTTTATAACTTTATATAATAAATTTAGTCGTAGCTGGCCAGTGATGTATGCATTGATAAGTGGCTTATCGTCTTGGCTTACAGAGAAAATTCAGACGAAGTTTAGCTGCCCAATTTAGGTCAAACCGGCTTTAATTTGTTTTAACCACAGCGTTACCCTGTTATGGGCAGGTTTGGGCGAGAGCGACCCTGGACTGCACCAAAAAAAGCTTAGGAATAGCTGCGGAATATCGGAAAGCTGTCGGAATTTTTTGAATGAGAATCCAGTAGTTGACCTTCTGCTAATCTGTTGCTATTCTTAAACTTTATTGGTGCAGTCCTCCACGGTGACACTCGCAACTCTATCGCTTCAGCTTAGTTTCATACAGTTTTCGAGGCAGGCTTAGGCTCAGTACTAGGCACTCCAACCCATGAGAATATTTGTTTACTCGTTACATACGTACAAGTTTGTCTTCATAACACTGAGTTGAAATTTTTGCTGAATTTTGAAAAAATCGGAGACGTTTCGACGGGCGAAAACTAGACCAGATGCCGATGCCGCTATTTCAATGTAAACACACCTTCGTACGTTTGTATTTTTGCGATAGCTACAAGAAAAAGTACATCATGGTTTGCTCACCAAATAAGCCAGCAACACTGCATATGGAAACAACATGTCCATGGTTTCGCTCCATCATAGAGGGTAGAAAACTTTTTAGTGTCTAAAACAGTACGTACTCATCATTGTAACGTCACGAAATTTTAGCCCCTTTCAGCACAAATTTCGTGCGCAAAATGAGCTTGTCAGGCAGCATGAGTAGGAACACACATAACCCTCTCCAGCACATTTTACAGTGGAAAAGCTGTGCGCCATATCGGTAATGTAATGGCAACAATGCTTTTCCTATTTCTCTGACACTTAACAGTGCTTATAGTTCGACATACCGACTTTTAGCATTATCATTTATCATTGGAAAGATAAGCAAAATTAGGTCAAAACGACTAGAATAGAGTAAAAATTTTCAGGTAAAGAAGGAAAATGTTTCAGAAACTTGGCCTTCCGAACGAGTTTTTAAGGCTAAAATTGGTAGAGGTAGGTACAAATGGCAACCACTCTGAAGAAGAGATTTTTAGCAGGGAATGATTTCTTGGGAGAAAGGGCATTTATGATGGGTTGTAAGCATGTATAATAAAGTATTAATTAAAGAATGAAAAAATTCATTTAATACCCAGAAATGTGAGATAGTATTAACAGACATGGTTCTCATTATCTGCTGCTCTGTGCATTCCGTGACTGCTTTTCCCGAGACAACTCCCGCATTGTTGACTAGAATATCCACATGGCCAACTTCCTGAACAACTTTTCTAGCTGTTCTGAAACAGGCAAATATATATAGAGTTATATATTTTGTGTATAAATGCATCAACAGGCACGTACATCAGCAAAATAAATATTGCAATTCACATAACCATCTACAAAAACACTCCAACAATAAGGCTGTGCAAATCATACATACAAATGATACTTCGAGGCTCGAGCCATAATATATATATACGTATATAACTGTAATTTAGCAAATTTTGGAATATATACCAATACAAAGAATTCCACATAGACTGTAAAGAGAAGAGAAAAGGTTAAACGATAGGTATATATATATATACGTACATACTAACAGCTGCCTACAGTCAGATACATACCGCCAATGGATAATTCAACCAACAAGGTATATGCCTATTTCAGTTAACTTGTT